>JAOTRH010229339.1:0-10229 GCA_034768845.1 Heliamphora exappendiculata
ATGAGTAGATTTTTAAAAAATCATTTTTATAAAAAATAGATATATATATATATATAATAATAATAATTATTATTATTATTAATAAAAGTTATTATATTTCTTAAAAACATATAAAAGTGTTTTATGTAAAAAAAATAGCTAAAAAGCTAAAAACCAATAAACTAAAATAATGAAAAAGATGAAGTTAAAACATGAGGCTGAAATGACTTTTTGACTTTAAGTAAAAAGACAAAAATTCTTGGCTTTAAGCTTGATTGCCAAATAAGACCTAAGTTTAATTAGGATAATTTTTTTAAGGGATAACTAGTCAAATGTCTATTTATTAAATTTCTCAAATTCAACTAATTAATACAAATTAAAAAGAAGGGTTAAATACGTTTTTAAAGATCAGTTAATATGTTTAATTATGATAATTTTTTTAGGAATAATTAATCAAAAGTCTAATTATTAGATATTCTCAAATTCAACGATAGTTATTCTGCTCGATCAACGATCTCTTTTCGACATGGATGCATTTAAAAATTCGAACAACAAAGTGACACAGACTGGGTGATCAAATTTTTTTTTTTTTTGGAACCAGTAATATAAGTTACACATGAGAGATGGAAACAAACTTGTTTGGGGGTTTCAATACAAAAGGCTT
The DNA here is from genome assembly GCA_034768845.1 of Heliamphora exappendiculata. Lineage (NCBI taxonomy): Eukaryota > Viridiplantae > Streptophyta > Magnoliopsida > Ericales > Sarraceniaceae > Heliamphora > Heliamphora exappendiculata. The sequence continues at coordinate 644 of JAOTRH010229339.1, forward strand.
TTCCCATAAGAGAATGGTAGACACCTTAGCGGGTTTTAAAATATTAAAACTTGGTAGCAATTTAAAAAAGGCAGTTCTCCAGCTATGTCAAGAGCTCGGAAAGTTTGAAAGGTTAAGAATTATGTCAGAATTTTTGGAGGCCTCAAAAGTTGAGGTTTGAATGAAAGTAAAAAAATTATTTTCCAACTATGTCGAGGGTTTTACGTGAGGACTTTCCCTCTTATGCCTATGATCTTTGTGCATATATCTCGAGGGTTCAAACTCGATGAAAGCACTGTTGAGATTGACTCGAATCTCAATATCACATTTAGTAGCTACGTTTATTTAGCAGTTGTTCTATTAGTCATTTAGCAGCTTTTCTATTGTTGATTTAGCAACGGTTCTATTGTTATTTTAGAAACTTCTGTTTTGATAGTCTTCTATAAATGGAATAGTTAGAGTCTCATATTGTGTGTGAGAATTGAGAGACTAGTTGGTAGAGAGAAGAGAGTTGGATTTTGTATTCTTTCGCATTCGTCATAGTGAAATTTTTCTCTCTCGCTCGTGGACGTAGGCCGGTGTGGGACGAACCACGTAAAAATCCTCGGTGTTATTTATTTTCTACTTTTTTGTGCATAATTTTACTTTCGTTCGCGTTCGAGAATTGGTGTTCAAATCCCAACAAGTGATATCAGAGCCAACGATGAATGATTCGAGTCCGTGGTGGTTGATCGGAGCACATGTATTATTTTTGATTTTATATCGTATAAATCAAAAATTATTTTGTTTTTGCACAAAAAAAAAACAAAAACAAAAGGAGGAAGAGTGCAACGCTGGTTGTATATCAAAATTTCTACACTGTGATTTTACTATTTTGCACTGTGAGAAAATTGTTTGCACATGGATCGAAGCTTCAATTGAGTGAAGCGGCGACATTGTTTTAATCAAGCAATGAGCTTTTTTCAAAACGACAGTTTCAATCCAGGATTGCTTTTTACGAAAATCCAGCAGTTTTATCACGGCACTGGTTGGAGCAATTGATATTGTTTGGCACCAAATTGATATTGTTGGGAAATAATCCAGTGTGGCAGTTGCGTAAAACTTGCTTTTGTTTCATTAATGGTCCTGGAGATTGATTTTGTAGATTTGATAAGATTTGACATTATCAAAGGATTTGATATTCAAAAAGGCAATTATGCAGTGTGATAGGTGCACTAAATTAATTATTTAAATTTATTTTATTATATTAGCTCATATATATGATAAAATAATTTAAGAGGGAGGTGTCTCTTAAGGTTTTTGGGCGCTGCAAATTTATCAGTACGGTCAGATTTTTCGATTTTTTCACCGTTTATTTGGATTGAACAGATCGGCATAGATTGAGATTGATCGAATGTGATCGAGTACAATCAGGACCGATCGGGTACAATCATAATTAATTTGGGCTGCGTGGGACAAGGATTACACATCTGTTATTGCGACGAGTTTATATTGTGGAGATTGTCAGACAAATCTAATGACGTTAAAGAGTTCGAATTTTATGATTGAACCTTTTAACGGTCACAACGACTTTACCTTATGGCAGTAAATTGTGAAGAATATTTTGACGCATGAAAGACTGATAAAGGCTCTCATAAATAAGTCAGAGAAACCAGAAATAATGAAGAATGTAGAGTGAAAAAAGATGCGGGACTTGGCAAACAGTATGATTCAGTTGTATCTCGGTAATAGCACTCTTCGAGAAGTCATCAACGAAAGCGATCTGGAAAAACTCTGGGCTAAGTTGGAGAGCAGGTACAAGTCTAAGACATTGACGAAATGGTTGTCTTTAAAGAAACAGCTATAAGCACTTCAGATGACAGAGGAAGCGAACTTTATGGAGCACTTGGACGAGTTCAACAAGATACTGACGGAATTGAATTCTATCGGCGCAAAGACCGAAGATGAGGATAAAGCAATTATCATGTTGGTTTCATTGCCTTCATCATATGAGCATCTGAGGACTACACTGATGTTTGGAAAAGATACCATTGGGTTAGATGAGATTGTTGCTGCTCTCATATCTCATGAGATGTTGAAGAAGAGGGAGAGTGACAGATCACAGGGAGAGGGTATCATGGTTGCATCAGGCAGTGGGGAAGTCAGAGGCAGGGCTACAGTGAAGCAAGATGGGTCCAAGAAGAAAGGTCGTTCCAAGTTGAGAGGTTACAAAGGAAAGTGCTACTATTGTGACAAGAAAGGTCATCTGAAGAGGAATTTTTGAAGTAAGAGGCAGACAAGGGAAAATAACAATCATTAGAGACAGCAATTACAGAGGGCTCCGATTATGATGAATTAGAGGTGTTCACAGTTACTTCAGGTATGAGCAAAGCAAATTTGATATTAGATTTTGGATGTTCATCCCACATGTGTGCAGTCAGAGAGTACTTTGATACGTATCAGGCATGTAATTGGGGTACTGTCAGGATGGCTAACAATGCAGTGAGCAGAGTTGTCGGTATAGGGATAGTGCGGTTTCGCAGGCTTGATGGGACAGTTTTGATTTTGACTAGGGTTAGACATGTGCCGAATGTAAGGAAGAATTTGATTTCTCTGGGGATGCTGGATTCGAAAGGTTGCAGGTTCTCATCTGGAGGTGGATTTCTTTGGGTTTCAAAGGGAAACATGGATGTATTGCAGGGACAGATAATTGATAACCTATACAGACTCATAGGGAATGTTGTGACGGGTGGAGCTACTGCCAGATATCAGATGAGTAGTATAGGTAATCAACATACACGAAAAAAGTATAAGGGTGATCAGGGTGAACAATAGTTGCAAAAAAGTACACGAAATAGGCGCAGGGGTACACGGAAGCGACGAGATAGTACAAGTGCGCAGGTGAGAAAATCATATGGTGTGCAATATGCCGGCAAGATGCAAGAGCAACCGTTGTTGGATGTTCACAGGAAAGCTCTGGGCAACGAGACTAGTACGACAGATGTGACGGGAAGGTGTACACCTCGACAGAAGCGAGTCACATTTGCTCTTGATTTGGTTAGCGGCGGTGATCTCTCCGATTGTGTGCACAAAGGGGGAGAGATGGGGCCGTGTTCTTCTACAAAGTAGTTAGCTTTGTAGGGCACCCGGGTTGGGATGCGGGCACATCGGTGTAGAGGTGTGGGCCATGTTGTTTGGGTGTGGCAGATCGATGGCGACAACGATGATAGAATCAACAGCGATGCTGATTATCTTTTGGGTGGTTTAAAGAATTCAAGTCAAGGTGAAGATACTTTGTCTTACCAGAAGACTACAGGCAGATCAAAAGAGAAAATGCGTGGAGGTTGAGTATTACCGACAGTTCTTCAAGATGGATGAAAGATTTGAGCCAAGGTGGAGATTGCTGAGATTGACTTGAATCTCAATATTATATTTAGCAGGTAGATTTATTTAGCAGCTGTCCTATTGATCATTTAGCAGCTTTCCTATTATTGATTTAACAGTTGTCCTATTGTTATTTTAGAAGCTTCTGTTTTGGCAGTCTTTTATAAATAGGATAGCTAGGGTCTCATATTGTGTGTGAGAATTGAGAGGCTAGCTGGTAGAGAGAATGGAGTTAGGTTTTCTACTCTTTTACATTCGTCATAGTAAAATTTTTCTCTCTCACTCGTAGACGTAGGCCGGTGTAGGCCGAATCACGTAAATTCTCGGTGTTATTTATTTTTTACTTTTTTGTGCATTGTTTTGCTTCCGTTCGCGTTTGGGAATTGGTGTTCAAATCCCAACAAGCACAAAGATCTTCATTGAGTGAAAAAAATCTTATATTCTCAATTGTATTTGTACATTTTGACGCCTTTTGCTGGGTGTCATTCAAAGAGAAGTGTTTATAACATCTTTTTTGGTCCATGCCCCTTATTTCGAACATCCTCTAGCGAGTAAATAAATAATGTATTCCTCAAATCTCTTGCAACACCATGTGATTTCTACAAATAAATTCCACTAAACTCTAAACCCATGCCCCTTCTTTTAGGGTCCACCATGTTATTAGTCATTAAAAATGTGAACACCAGTGATCTCTGTCATAACCTTGATCATCGAACAAAGAAAACAATGCCCCTAGTTTTAGGGAAGAACTTGTTCATAACTTAAAAATGGGTGCATGCCCCCAGTTTCCAAGATTCTCATTTTAAGATCATGTTTTCCAATCCAAAAATATTTTCATTCGGACCGTAATATAGGCTAGGTTTAGGGTTATGAAAATAAAGGGAAAGCTAAGGCTCAACTATTCACTAACTTCTAGAATTTAAAGTTAACAGCCATCTTTTACTTTTCACACTTCGTTGCTCTTCATCTTTTGGCTATAATTACTCTTTCGCTTCATTTTTTTTATTAGACGAAAAGAAAAAGAAACAACAACAACAGAAAAGAGACTAAAGTCTCTCAAAAGCAACCCCCGCTGCATCAGCACCAAGAAGATGTGCAATTGAGGTGTGGGGAGTACATAGAAACCAAAGGATCGTCTTGATCCGCTCCTAGGTTTGTCAAACCATCTGCCACTTGATTTTTCATGCGATAGACGTGACTGATATTGTAAGCAGTGTCGATCATGAGCTTGCGACAATCTTCAACGAGAGCTTTGTGCGATGAGTGAGAGATGTCTCCGTCAGAAATCGAGATGAGGGCCACCTGACAGTCAGTCTCGATGTTCAACTCATGAAGTCCTTATCCAGCTGCTTCCTTAAGGCCATTTAGGATGGCCCAAAGCTCCGCTTTTAGGCTAGTACAGTCTTGAAGGCGACTATAAAAATCAGTAATCCACTGCCCACTTTCATCCCTAAAAACACCTCCAAAATCGACAATTCCCAAATTGCCACAAAAACATTAATCAGTGTTAAGCTTTAATCTACCTACAATAGGAAAAGTCCATTTGATTATCTTAGGAGAAACATGGGGGAGGGGGTGGAGTTACCACCAAAAGACAAAAAAATCTCCTCATAGAAAGTGAAGATAGTGCTAATGATGTGAGGAGGATCTCTTTCAATCCCATCAAAAATAAGTTTATTTCTGGCAAGCCAGAGTTGCCAAAGAGTGACAGAAAAAATGGAGTAGCATGTCACCATTCCCAATGAGCAAGTGGGGTTTTTCATATTGCTAGTAATCCAGTCCTGACAAGTGATATTAGTCTCAGAATGGTGAACCTGCAAGCAAGAAAGATTAGTCCAAATAGAGGTGCTAAAATAAAAAAATCTAAAAATATGGTCAATATCTTCAACAGAGTCACCACATCTGGGGCATGTGGGGTCAACAGAAAGGCCTCTAATGCAACGTAGATGGTTGGAGAGGATTTTTCCCGTGAAGACAAGTCCAGAGGAACCCTTTGATTTTTTGGGGTAGGTGAAGCTTCCAAACCCAATTCCAGTTCCCAAGAGCTTCTTCCGTGTTCTCAATCAGGTTGTAGGCAAATTTGACGTTAAATTTGCCAGTACTGGATAAGGTCTAGCAGGGGGTGTCATCAAAACAGCTGAAGGTATGTTTCAAAGTAGAAAAAATCGAAGTAATCTCTTTAGGGGAAAGAAAATCATATAAAGAAGTAAGATTCTAAACAGAGTTGTCAGTGAGAATGTCTTTGATTTTGGCAGGATTGTTGCCCATGTCAGGGTGGGTAAGCATAAGAGGGTATTGCCCACATCACCAGTCCTTCCAAAGCGCGATAGTTTCACCATTGCCAACTAGCCATTTGGCAAGATTGTTAGCCATTTCCGTGATTGCAGTGGGCGTATGTATGCTTGTGAGATGAGTGTTAATCGTTTTGTGCATCATGGAACTTGCTTGTAGTTGTGGTAACTACATGAGTTGGTGGTGATCTTAATTAGTTACCCGTTGTGTTTTTGTGTTATCATGGTTTGTCACGATGCTGTTGAGGCATGGATAGTTGGTCGGTCGTTGTGGAAAACTTTTCTTGAGCCTTTATGGTAAAATCTTGATCTTGGGTTCTTTACCCTTTATATATTGCGGTGTTTTATTGTTACAAAATCAGGGTGTTACACCTCTCATAAGGATTGGAGTACCTTAAAAGAAATTGGTTTTCACTTTCAAGTGTCTAGCTCACCTTTCCCGCAACCTCTCATTTTTTTTCTTTTTGGGAGGTACTTTGTTTTGATCCCAAAGAACTGTTTCCCAATATCCAAGTTTGAGGATTGAAAATAGTAGGACAAGTGATGAACTATTAAAACAAATTAATAAAGGTAAGTTTCATGTAAATTGTACACTAAATTACTTAAATACAATTAAAATAAGAACACAGATAAATTGCACATAGCACACTACAAATTACAAAAAAACCACAATTAATGAAAGTAGGTTCATGTGAATTACAACATATAAAGAGATGTAAACGAACCGAGTCGAGCGTTAACGAGATAGAATTTTTTTTGTGTTGATCGAACTCGAATAACATTTTAATAATTTGTTCGAGCTCGACTCATTTAAAAACTGACATGTTCGATCATAGCACAAGATCGGCTCTAATAACCTAGACGGGTTAGCTCGAGTTTGAGTTTATATTTGAGTTTTTTTTCAAGTAAAATCAAGTTGCTTGTTATAAAATTAATGAATCAAATTTAGTAAGTGTGTTTATGTACACTCTATTTATATGTGTTTTACGAACCTTAAACGAGCTTATACGAGTCGAGTTAAGTATATACGACCTGAGTAGGTATGTAATTTGGGCCTGGCCCAGCCGTGGACCCGGTGGGCCAAACCCGGCCGAGGTCCAGCGGAATTCTGCCAAATTTTTGGGCCAAGTCGGGCTTTTTTTCAGGAGTCGGCCAAGGTCCTAGAAGTAAAGAGCTTGGGTTTGGGTTACGGGTCTGGGCCTCTAGGCGGGCCAAACTGGGTTAGCTCATTTTTTTAGTATTTTTTTTATTCAAATTTATTATATTATATAAGTTTATTATATTCTATAAACTTATAATTTTTTTTTGTATTTAAATTTATTATATTATATAAATTTATTATTATAGGTTTATTATATTATATAAACTTATAACTTATAAATTTTTTTTTGTATTCAAATTTATTATATTATATAAGTGTATTAATCAATTAAATGAAGTAAACTTGAATAGTTGAACTAATAAAATGTGATATAAATTTTATTAATCAAAAATTGTGAACAATTTACACATTGTAAGTGTATTGTACATTTTAAAAAATTAGAGAAATTGTATCACTATAGGTCTAGTACATTCTAACTATGTTGGCACATACAAGCCTAATAATTATTTGCATTATTCTCTATTTAAAATACATGACAAATGAAATATAAAATTACAAATATAAAGTAAGAAAATTTACAAATACAACAAATAATCTAAAAAATCAATCTGAGCTTGATAGTTCTTCAGGCGTTCCAGACGTGATAAATTCTGTGTCTGCTTCGAGTCTTTCCTTCTCGTCCATTTCTTGACACCTCTTCGATGCGTAAAGTGTGTCTCGTGTAATCATCAATACTTGAACCATCTTTGGAGTAAGTCTTGATCTATAGTCGATCAGCACCCGTCCACCTGCACTGAAAGCTGACTCTGAAGTAACTGTAGAGACAGGAATGGCAAGTATATCGCGAGCTATTGCGGGCAATACTAGTCACGACAATTCGTGCTGTTTTCAACAATCTAAAATATTAAAATTATCTTCATCTATATTTTCTACAGTATCAAAATAACGTTGGAGTTCTGTGATAAAACTCTCATGAACCACAGAAAGTCATATATTTTATATGATAGACCAATTATCGTTACGACTTCGAGATGAAGTCATAACCGCGGGTTGTGTTAAATATGGTATTACTTGAGTTTTATATTCATCATAAAATTATTTAAGTGTTTCATTTATTACTTCTTGTTGGTTTATATTATCATAAATATTTTCTAAAAAATATTATAAACTAATATTTTTACTCTTAGGATATAGTATCCAGGTTATTTCAAAAATATGTATTATTTTATTATAATATTTATTAAATTTATTTTTCATACTAAATATGATTAATTTGATAATAATTTGAATTGAGTAAAATTTCATCAAATACTGCGCTAATTTATTTTAATTGCAGTAAAACTAATGGAGTAGTAGGAGTGTAAATAAATAATAATAATTTTTTTTCTTAATCAAAAATTTTATAAAATTTTTTATATACATTTAAATTATCCCAATTATTAGGTATTGGTATTGGTGGAGAAAAATTAATATATGTATTTATTTCATAAAATAAATTAATTATTTTTTTTTATTTTATTGATAGTTGTAACATATTATATGTTGAATTCTATCTAATTTCTATATCATGTTGTAATTTTTTACATTTTATATTTTCTTGTTGATATATTTTTCTATACAAATTAACTCTTCTAGTACTACTATTTATACATATTATTGCTAGCCTAACTCTTTTAAGAGACTCATTGTAATATTTAAATTCTTCTTTCACAATTAAATTTAAAATATGTACGAAACAACAAACATAAAATAAAGAATCAGATAATTGAAACTGTAAATGACGTTTTAAATAATTAACACATTCATTATTATAAAAAGTATTATCTAAAGTAATAAAAAAATATTTTTGATGTAAACCCCACATACCTAGTTCTTGCCTAATACATATACCTAAAGATTAACCGGTATAGGAAAATTCTATAATTTTAAATAAAAAAATTTTTACATAAATTTCAATCATTATCTATAAAATGTGCTGTAATACATTAAAATTCTTGTTTATTTCTAACAATTCATAAATCAGAAGTTAAACTAATTTTTCAATTTAAATTTGTAAATAAATTCATTAACTCGATTTTAATTTTATCAAATTTACTTAAAACTCTATTTCTTATAGTATTTCTATAAAAACGTTGAAATTGCATAGTAAATTCGATTTGTTTCATTTCTTCAAATGCCAGTTATTTACTGATAAAAAATGATTGTTCTTATTTTATTATATAATCAACAACAGAATTTTGTGCGTGAGTTTGTTCTTACGAAAAATTAATAATATTACCAGTTGTATCTCTACCTATTTGTATTTGTGAAGTGACATTAAGAGGTGAATTTTTACAGTTACTATTAGCATGTCTACGCAAGTGGCTAGTGCCACTAGATGTGTGACCTGAAAGTAATTTATTACAAATTTTATATTTTGCTTTAACAGTAACGGTGCCATCACTATTTTTTTTTTTTAAAATTTCAAAATATTTTTCCATATTTGAAACTTTTTTACTAGATGAACCTACAGATGTAGATAAAGCAGTGAGTAGTTGATGAATAGGAGCAGGAGGAGTGAAATTAGAACCAGTAGGTAAAAATGTAAAAATATCTTTTTTTTCATTAACGGAAAAAATATTTGAATCCATCGATTTTTCTCAAAAAAATTATTAAATTTTAAATCAAAATTAGTAAATTAATGAGCTTAGACACTATAATTTAAAAAAATTCACAATGAAATAAAATTTAATTTTTAAAAAAATTTACTTAGAATTTTAAAAAATATATTCAACATTTAATTAAATATTGCAACAAATAAATTAATTTTTTTAGAGACTAGAATTTAAATTGCAACAAATAAATTAATAAA
>JAOTRH010229350.1:0-10548 GCA_034768845.1 Heliamphora exappendiculata
CGCTGGTGGAGTTTGCGTACAACAACAGTTATCAAGCTAGTATTGGTATGGCACCGTACGAGGCCTTATACGGGCGACCTTGTCGGTCATCTATCTGTTGGACCGAGACGGGAGAGACAAGTTTGCTAGGATCCGAGCTTGTGATGGAAACGACAGAGAAGGTTAAGCTAATTTGTCAACGCCTTCTTACAACACAAAGCTGGCAAAAGAGTTATGCTGATCGGAGGCGCCGACCATTAGAGTTTGAAGTTGGAGATCATGTTTTTTTAAAGATTCAACTGTACCGTGGTATTATTCGATTTGGGAAGAAAGGGAAGTTGTCTCCCCGTTTCATTGGACCGTTCAAGATTCTACAGAAAGTTGGAGTCATGGCTTATCGTTTAGCCCTGCCCCCGCAGTTAGCAAGTGTTCACAATGTCTTTCATGTATCAATGCTACGAAAGTACGAGCCCGACCCTGCACACGTTTGAGCTGGGAGGAGATTAGCTTGGATGAGGATGCGACATTCGGGGAGAGGGCAGTGAGAATTCTCGACCGTCGAGAGAAAGTTCTCCGAGGCAAGACGATTCCGTTAGTACGCATTCTATGGCAACATCGAGGAGTTGAAGAATCAACATGGGAACGTGAGGATACCATGCGAGTGACCTACCCGCACATTTTTGCCGTGTGAATTTCGAACACTAAATTCTTTTGAAGATGGTAGATTGTAACGACCTTAGCTTTCAATTTTTTTTTCAATAATGTTTAATAAATAATAATAAATAGAAATTAATTATTTTGTTATAGAATATATAATTTATGCAGTTTATTATAATAATTAATCTAAGTAAATTTGATTTTAAGTTTAAATAATAGGATTATAATAAATTTTATGCATATGTTAAGTTTAAGTTAAAAAAAAATAATGATAATATTAATAATAAATAATCTAATAGTATAAGAAATTTTTTTTAGAAGGTAATAATCTCTTTAAGAAATAAATACCTTTCAGAAAGTTAGAATAACTTTATTTTTGGAAGACAAAAGAAATTAAAAAATAAATAAATAAAATAAGTATATTTATATATATAGAATCTTTATCTATCTATATATATATACATACACGTATACCCATTAGGTTTTTTGTGCCTAATTATAATCCTGGAGCCGCTGGGAACTTAGGGATTAGAAAATCATAACAGTGCGCTGCTGGGAAGGAGATTGGGGGAGATAACAGCCAGTGTTTTTGTACGGATAAAGGGCCAAACGAAGTCGGATCGTTGCGATATTTTATAGGTATACTCATATAATTGTATTCTTTATAATCAATGGTTTCAGTTTTCAATCAGTAAGATCTAAACGTACATTTATTTTGTTGATCGTTACAAATAATCTTTGTTCTCGTTCTTCAACTGTTCTTCACTTTTCTCGATACGTAGAACTAAGAAGGAGTTTAAACCATTTATCTCAAACCGAAACCATCATCATTGTGCCTTCTATTTTTGTGATTTTGACCAATTTCAAGACTAACTCTTTGATTTCTTGAAGATCTAGATATGGTCCATTATTCTCCATAGTTGAGAAGCACCCAATAACTATCCATAAGAAACCAAAAAGTTCTGGGCTATGTTGTTTGCAGGTTAATTGTTTTAATTAGATTATTATCTAACTACTTGTATATCTTCATAAATTTTTATAAATCGATTTAATTAAAAAGTTTAAATATTATAATTAAGTTTTTCATAAAATAAAATAAACTTTTATAAATTAAAAATTTTAAATAAAAATATATTTATTCTTTTTCTTTTGATTGAAGTTTTAATTAGATACTGTATTTTAGTATTATGATAAATATTCTGAATTTAAGATGGCTCACTTTATTAAAAAATAATTAATTAATTAGTCAAATTTTAATCGAATTTTCGTAGAAAAAATTAAATTATATATATATATATTTTAAAAAAATATATTTTTTAAATCGTTTAAACAAAATTAAACCAACAATCAAGTTTTGCATTTTAAATTCTTTTACTAAAAAGATCGCGTTGTTAAAAAAAAAGGGTTATGTAGATACGAAACTCGGATTCAAAATGTACTTATTTTAAGATTTTAAGATTTTAAGATTAACATATTTGGTTTGATTATAATAAAACCAAATATGCCTAATTATAATAAACAACAGCTTAACATATTTGGTTTGATTTTAAGATTTTTGTTTATTGTTTGATGGATGTTTAGATATTTCATGTTGCTATTCATAATCGCATGTTAAGCTGTTGTTTTTCGTTAAAACATGATTCATATTCGCATGATTGATTATCGTTTTAGCATGATTTTTAACTATTGGGAACATGTTCATTGAGAGGGTTGCATAAATAAATTTTGCATGCTAAAAATCGTTACAGGGTTAATTACGAGATATTAGTTGTATGTCGTGGTCGTTGAGGTGATGGATATTATCAAGCTGCACCTGTCGTAGGCTGGGCCAGTATTCGAATCTTGATAATATCTAGTGGAGTTTAGATTTTGATAAATTACCTGGCAGACACTCGCTGTAGGCTGATCCAGTGTATATTTTAGGGTAACTTATCAGACAAACACATATGCGTTCTCGGTTGTAATTTTAGGATGATTATATGGCATAAATATACCGTAGGCTGGATCTTGTTATTATTTTAGGATATCATCTGGGTGAAACCGTATAAACTTCTCGTGTATTAGATTTGATGTTGATGAAGAGGAGGAGGATGCGTTTGGGTAATGATTCAAAATAATCATAGTTGGAATTATTAGTAATTAATTAAATCACGATGCATTTTGATATATCTGTTATTTATTTGCTGCTACCTGTTGATGTGATTAATTATTGATGCATGCTTGCTTGTGATGAGTATACTAAGTTCTTCGAACTCATTGCTTCGTTTTATGTTGCCCTAGTGATTTAACCACCAGGTTATAAAGTGCGGGATGATGTCGTAGAGGAGAACATAGAAGAACAGATAGAGCCCTGGTTCATGTGAACCTAGCCACCAGAGTCTTTATTATCAGCACTTTTTTGTTTTCAGTTATTTTTTTATTATTTTCCACTACAAGAACAATGATGTAATAAAATTTTTGGTTTAGTTTTTATTTTTTGAGAAATATTGGAATAAGAATTTGTCTTTCTGTTACTTAGTATTTTATTTGTCGCTCTAGATGAATTTAAAATTTTTGGATCGTCCCAAAAGATACTAGACTGTCTGCCTAGTAAACCAACATATAATCTTTAGTCCTTTTTAGGTATTTGATTATATTTTTTACCGCAGTCCAATGCTCATACCCTGGGTTAGATTGATATCTTACCCTGGGTTAGATTGATATCTGCAAACTATGTCAATAGGAAAACAGATGTCGGGTCTAATACAAAGCATAACATACATTAGGCTTTCTACTGTCGAAGCATAAGGAACCGCCTCCATCTTCTCTATCTCATCAGGTGTTATAGGGTACTGATCCTTGGATAGAGTGATTCCATGCCTGAAAATAAAAAATTAATTCTTGAAATCCTGCATGCTAAAATGAGTAAGGATATCATCAATATACTTTGCTAGTGATAAGCCCAACATCCTTTATTTTCGATCTCGCACAAGCTTCATCCCAAGGATGTGACTGGCTTCTTCCAAGTCTTTCGTATCGAACTGCCCAAATAACTATACTATAACAGTAGATAATGCCCCCACATTGTTCTCGATAAGCAAGATATCGTCTACATAAAGTACTAAGAAGATCACTATGCTTCCGTCACGCTTCTTGCACACACAGGACTCAGCCCGACTTTGATTAAAATCATAAGACTTAATGGGTTGATCAACCGAGTGTTCTAAGACCTTGATACATGTTTAAGTCTATAAATCGATCTCTTAAACTTACACAGCATGTGTTCCTAGCTCTTTGCAATGAATCCACCTAGTTGTATCATATAGATACACTAATCAAGACTTTCATTAAGAAAAGTTTCCTTGACATCCATTTGTAAGATTTCGTAATCAAATTATGCGATAATGGATAAGAGAATCTGGATAGACTTAAACATGGCTATAGGTAAAAAGGTTTTTTCATAATTAATTCCTTCTTTCTGAGTGAACCTTTTAGCAACAAGCCTAACTTTGAAGGTTTCAACTTTTTTGTCTGCCCTTCTCTTCCTCTTATAGATTTACTTGAATCCAATGGGTTTTATCCCTTTGGATGATTTTATAAGTTTTCATACCTAATTAGAATACGTAGATTCCATCTATGAATTCATAATCCTTTGTCAAAAATCTGCATCTTTGCCCTGAAGTGCATCATTGTAGTTACAGGGTTCGGTATCTAGTTCTGCTAGGATCTTGTCAAAAGACTCTCCTAAAAATATATACCGATCAGGTTGATGAACAACCCTTCCACTACGACAAGGCACTACCTGTGTCTATGTACTAGCAGTAACACTGTGCAGAATCAGAACCCTATGCATTAGCATCCTGTTCTTGATTTGCACCCGTCTCGATAATCCTCCCACTACGACGAGATAATAGAATATCAGTAACTTATTCTTCCATTCTGCTGGTATTTTCTCTCAATTTTTTTAAAAAAGTTTGCTATTGGCCCTATGATCCATAATATAATCCTCTTCCAAGAATTGAGTATTGGTGCTAACAATGACCTTCTGATCCTTAAAATTATAAAATAGACCACCCGTCGCCCCTTAGGATATCTCACAAAAATAGACTTCTATCTTTGGTTCCAATTTACTCGCATTCCCGTTCAGCACATGAGCTGAACACTCCCAAATTCAAATGTATTTCAGATTAGCCTTACGTCCGGTCCACAATTCTATGGGAGTAAAAGAACATGACTTAGAAGGTATCATGTTCAGAATGCAAGCCGTTGTCTCTAAAGCAAGTTTCCAAAATAAATCAGGTAAACTTGAATAACTCATTATGGACTTTACCATCTCCTTAAGAGTCATATTCCTTCTTTCTGCAGTAAAGTGCCAAGTACAGTTAATTGGGATGTAATCTTCTCTGATGACAAGTAGTCCTTAAACTCTTCAAAGAGGTATTCTCCACCACGGTAGGATCATAGTAATTTGATACTTTTACCCAGATAATTTTCTGCTTTCACCTTGAACCCTTTGAATTTTTTAAAGCATTCCGACTTACGGTGTATTAGGTAAATGTATCCATACCTTAAGTAGTCATCAATAAAACTGACGAAGTACTCAAAGCCCCCTCTAACCCAGATTGTTATAGGACTACACACATAAGAAAGAACCAACTCCAACGGTTCTTTAGCTTTATAACCTTTAGCTGAAAAAGGCTTATTAGTCATTTTACCTTTTAAGCAAGATTTATAAATTAGAAGTGCCTCTACTTCTAATGAACTCAAAAGTCCATATGCTATCAGTCTGTTTATCCTTTTTAGATTAACATAATCCAAGCGTAAGTGCCAAAGAAATGTTTGGTTCATTAAAGAACGAAATTTTCTCTTATACGGTAAATTAGATGTGTTATTCATTTTAGTCAGTTGTAGTGTAGAAAAGATTAGAGTAATAATATAAAGATTATCCACCAATGTGTCAGAACAGATAACCAATTTATTATCCTTAATAACCACAGGTACATAAAGACAATCTCTCAATATTAAAATCTGATCTCTACCAAAACTAAGAGTGATATCTCATACTGTAACGGCTGTTACCTTCGTATTATTACCCATATGCAAGTAAATCTCCCCATCACTAAGTTATCAGATTTTTTAGAACCCCTGCAAAGAATTACAGACATAATTAGTGGCTCATATATCTACACACCAGGTACTTGTAGATAATATCGCTAAACATATTTTCACAACTAGTGAACAAAAATTACCCTTGTTGTTCTGCTTATTGAGAAATACTGGACATAACTTTTTCCAATGCCGTGTTGGGTTGAAGTGAAAACAGATGCCTTTCAACTTTTTCACACCAGTTCGTGGCCCACTAATTACCTTGAAAACCTTGTCTCCCTGTTTCTGAATCTTTTTCTTCATTATGCCTTTCGGCCTCAAGGAAGAACCTTTTTTCAAAAAAAATACATTTTATGGTATTGAAAGAACACCATTAGTAGTTAAAATTATATTCAAGTTATATTTTTAGTCAACAAAATTTGGTCATGTAAATTTGTTTTCTTTGAGTATTAAAGCGAGTGGGTTGAAAGCCATTCTAATCTTGAGAATCACATAATTTTTAAAAAAATCGTTAATTACGATGAGCAAAATTTTGAATTCATTTTAATTTAGTTTTCTCTAGCATTTTGAAATTAATTCGTCAATAGTTTGGTAACCTAAGAATAGCATGCCTCGTTGGAAGGACGTCTACTATCCTTCATAAGGTTAGATAGGCCAATTCTTTTTAATTTTACTATCTAGGCAACTGGCACTGTCAAGTAAAATTAAAAAGCTGATATAACTTCAGTTCAATATATAATAGCAGTAACTTAGTTGGAGAGGATACTATTATATATAGGTAAGTGTTAACCATCACTTAATCCTAAATCAATCGCTTTGCAATAAACCATTCAGTTTGAGAAGTGATTCACACTAATAATTATCTAGAATTATTCATAAAGTAAGTTTGTATTAGCGATATCGCAATTAATCTGTCCGTTGGGGAGGACGACCTTATAGCCGATACGCTGGGTTTAATTGCATCGCCTACAAACTGGTGATGGAGACCACGGAATTTATCTGTGAATAAATTATCTCTCACACTTAGATTTTTAAAATATTTTTAAGGGTTATAAAAATTCGTTTAATTAAAATAAATTTATTAATTTTAAAAATCAAATGGTCTGAAAGAATCAAATATTTTTCCGTGTACATGATTCTAAAGATTCTGATTTATCAAACTATCTTTTCGTGCTTAAATGCGTAACAAATAAAATTTAATAAATGCACAGTTTTTTCTTTAGCTTTTCAGCTAAGGTAGTGATTAAAGGTATTTATTTATTTTATTTTTCATCCCATATTTTTAAAAAATTAATAATTTATTTGAATTAAATATTTTTTTATTTAATTAATTCAAAGTTCAGAATTAATTCTCACGTTTTTTAAGATATCCAATTTTATGAAAAATCATCTTAAATGTGATATTTTTTAAAAAATAAAATATCTACAACTTTTTCATTTAATTAAAATTAATTAATTAAAAAAACTTGATTTTATTTTTCATTACAAAATATTTTAATTAAAATTAAAAT
Organism: Heliamphora exappendiculata; assembly: GCA_034768845.1. Lineage (NCBI taxonomy): Eukaryota > Viridiplantae > Streptophyta > Magnoliopsida > Ericales > Sarraceniaceae > Heliamphora > Heliamphora exappendiculata. Next base: position 7,233 of record JAOTRH010229350.1, read on the forward strand.
TTTGAATTAATTAAATTAACAAGATAAATAAAACAGTTATGCAATCATCCACGCAGTTCATGTATATATAAACATAATATGCATATATCCCAATTTTATAATTCAAGTAAAACATTGAGGTATTTTAGTCTTCCTAAGAGAACCAGCTGTTTCAATCCATATTCACATTTGATTTACTGTTTTGATTGCATTAGGTTTTTCTAATACTATCTGATATATACTGATATATCATATCAGTCTCGTATACATAAAAAAATCAACACAAAACAGCTCCAGGAGAGAGAAAACAGCTAGCCACCACCGGCGCCGCCATGCTGCCGCCTCATTTGAGCTCCATTTTTGAAAAGTTTTATATCGTTAGAAAGTTCTCGAAATATGAAATTTTTCTGTAAAAAAATCTGTTGAAAAACTGCTCAAAAAATGGTTGAAAAAATTGCCCGAACTACAAACAATGCTACTGGCCGCAACAGTACTGCGCCGCCAACTTTTCGAAACTTTTTTGACCTCTTTCCGAACTCTGTTTTCAACGTACTTTATATCAAAAGAAATATTTCAAAAAGTACTATTTTTTATGAAAAAAATGACTCAAAAACAGCCCGAAAAATTGTCAAAAGAACTGTCGAAAGAAGCTACTGCCGCACCCTAGCGCCGCCGCCTTTAATTGCCAACTTTCTGAGACCGTTCCAACCTCATCCGAACTTTGTTTTCAGCGTTCTTTATGTTGTTGGAAAGCTCTCAAAAGATAAAATCTTTCTGTCAAAAAACTACTCAAAAATAGCTCAAAAATTATAAAAAAACTGGCTGGAAGCTGCTGCCACTGGTCACCTCCATTACCGGCCTATTTGGCGTCTGTTTGGGTTGTAATTTTAGTCTAATTATTTTCTGGTTTTTGATAGTATTTTGAGGTATGCTTTAATGCTATTTTATGTTTAAAAAATTACTCAAAAAATAGTCCAAAAAATGACCTAAAAAATAATCAAAACTGCCTCTGAACCACCCGCCGAAATTAAGTTATTTTGGTAACTTTTTTCCGCTATCTTTAACTTGTTTTTATATTGTTTTCTGTACATAAATATCACAAAAAACTCCCCGAAAAAAATTGTTTAAACCCATTAAAAACCTACATTTATTCGTGGCCTGTAAAATCTCAAGCCACCGCCAGTGCTGCCTCCGTTGTTCGTGTTCTTAGATATGTTCAACTTATTCTTAAATAATTCAAGTAGATATTTAAAAACATAAAATTAGATATTACATCAATCTTATATCCTGAAGGCTCACATTCAATCTATTACGGTCAACCCCCGTGATTAAAAAAAATCATCATTCACACCATTCAATCAAATAATAAAAATAAATTATGATTATAAAATCAGAATTATAACGCCTGCAAAATAGAGTTAGCAACAGTTCTAAAACTATCCGGCCTCGATAACTAAAAACAAAAAATAAAACGGCTCTGATACCAATTATTGGAGGCAAAATTGTTAAGATCTATGTTTTTGTAAACGATCTTCGATAAAAAAATTAACTAGATGGACAAATGCCAAAACGAGCTCCAGATAAAACTTTCGATGGCGAACGATCAAAATAAAATCCGTACATTCAAAGTTAATTTGGAAGAATACCTTTTTATAGATCGAATCTTCAACTATGATTTAAATCCAAGTTGAAGCTCCTATCAGATCTAGTTCAGCCTGTCCACATATTTATAGAGCTACAGCAGGGTTCTAAGGAGTAATTATGAGTAAGATTTCTAGTGGAACACAGACATGTATCAGCGATTTTTACATTTAAGCTAACCTTATAGCGGTATCTACAATTATGAAAAACTAGCAGCAGTTTATACAATTTTCATAAAATACTGAATTACAGTTTACACCACTAAAGAACTGTAATTGCACTCTGACTCATAATCTTAAGACCATCTAGCATTGAGCTTTTGTTATTAAATGCTTACCATTTCTCTCAACGTTAAGATTCTCGATACCCGCCAATTAAATTTAATTACTGATAATTTAATTTAATCGGCATCTTTGTATTCTATAAACCCTTTTGCTTAACTTATTTAATCAGCGGATAATCAAATTCACCTGCAAACTTTGACCCAGTCAAAACTTATAAGCTTCCTTAATGAGGTATCGTCAATCCTGATCTTTCGGGATATGGATTCTATCAATAATTAATATTTACCATATAAATAATACCGCTATCCAACTCACTGAGAATATAGACCCATATTAGATTGCACCCTCTAATGAATCAAAATGACGAATATTAAATATATACAAATTAATAATTATTTCAGGATTAAGAAGATAAGCACTATTCATAATAACCTTGGGGTGTAAATTAATTTATATAGTTAGTATAAAATTAATTACTCTAAATGTCTCATTCAATATACACAAAATGTACTAGCACAAAGAGTCGGAACAATATACGACACTATTATCTGTTCTCCATAATCAAGACAGACCTACTAATACTCTGTGCTATAGTCGTACCAATGGTATATCTATTTCTATATAAACTGTGAGCATAAATTTTATATTGTACAAGAACATAAAATCTGATCTTTTGTGTGCAAGCTGTACTCTACACATCTGATTAAATACTATACAGAATATCAGATATTCATGTATAACATTAAAGAAATGATACACATACATTACTCATAAAGATTGCTATAAAATAAAAAATTAATTTTATTAAAATAAAATTAAATACTAAAAATATGATTTTCAGTATACGAACCATAACACAAATATGGTGGTTTATGGTTTTGGAGTTGGTGGCTCAAAGTGATTGCACTGGTTTGAAGGTTTTGGTCATTGGGTTCAAATCACTAAACTTAAACCACTTCCCGAGGATCATACTAAAGTACCATTTCACTTGTTTTCACCATTAAATTTACTTGGATCAACCTAAGATTGACAGGGTCAAATTGAGGTGTCTACAGTTGCCCCTCTTTGATATAACTTGTATGGTAACGCGTGATGCAAGTTATATCAAAGATTTAGAGATAACATCTATTTGACCAAGCCGCCAATCTTAGGTCACAAACACACAAACATGCTTATGATGCTGGTTGTACTCAAATTTTTATCGAGTTGTCTACGTACCCCTTTGCTAGGGATAAGACTAAAACGTAATTCTTGGGACAAATATATAGATGTAAGATACTAAATATGATGCATATGGTAACATGATACAAATACTAGTATGATTAAACAATACCTTAAAGATCGAGTCAAGATCTAAAGGGAGCACAAACAAATAATAAGTCAAAATTTAAGTCAAGATCTAAGAACTCGGT
>JAOTRH010229350.1:15596-35884 GCA_034768845.1 Heliamphora exappendiculata
CTTGCTTCTTCATGTAAATTCGGCACCTTTCCCACTGTCAGTTAAAACACACTAGTGCTTTCTCTTTATCTTTACCTTTTTAATCTCTATTGTAGATATGGCTGATGGAGAAGATAAACCTTATGTAGAAACCTCCTACGGATAGGAATAGTGCTACAACTCTCCTCTACTGCTCCTATTATCAGATATGCAGTACTGAGGTAGCTTGGCGGCAGTATCTCTCTTCCTTAACGGCTCAAACATCACTTGGCAATGTTCTTGGTGGTGGATCCCTACCATGACCTTGACTACTATGGACCATCCTGGCGTCCTGCTAATCGACTTACGACTATCCACTTTCTACTATCCACACCAGATCATGGGGCAGTTTAATCAGAGCCAGAATATCTTCCACAGTGTTCGAGGCTATTTATATTCATCTTCACTATGGGCCCCATTTCTGGAAACATATCATAAGGCTTGGTCATCTCGTTCATTGATGGAGATGCAGGAGCTATAGTGCCCAGAGCTTTCTGACGAGTATAGGGCATGGTTGGTGCAAGATATGGAGAAAAGAGACAAAGAATAAGGAAAACATGAACCAAAAAGAAGAAAGATTTAAGGGACTCACCTTGATTTCAAGATTTCATTGCTTTCCTTATTTTATTTAAAGTTTGGGACTTGCGCACCCACCTTTATTTTTAAAACGTTATAACCAATGCGAAAATGAAACAATCCACTTTATGTTAAGGAGGTTCCAAGTTATCCAAAGTTTTTCAAAATTTGCAATTAAACAACTTTATTATTAAAACTTAAAGGTAAATTTACGTTGAACTTACTCAGATTCAAAGATAGTTAAAGAATGTGGTCGGACTTCTTAAAAGAAGTTGCCTACGTATTCTAAGAAAGTAGAATCAGGCTTTAACGTAGTTTGGGCTCAGTTTACTCTCAAGTATTAATGCTCTCTTTTTATGATGTCCTAACTTTTTTCCAACATTGCCCTTTTGGGTTTTCGGCCTTGCGGACTGCTCAAACTTTTTCCTGGGTTGCTTTTTTGATTTTTAACTCAGTGAGCTTTTATTTTATCTTTATTTTTCTCTTAAGGGTAGTACTTTTTGATTTGGTAAAGGTTGACTGGAGTTGAGAACACATTGCTATCCAAATCTATGTTGATCACTGCATCACCGGTCATAATGGTTTTGATTAGAAATGGCTCAGACCAATTTGGCATGAACTTGCCCCTTGGATCGAAGATAGGAGCCCTGATTTCTTTAAGAACCAAGTCACCTTCTCTAAGATCTCAAGTCTTAACCTTCTTGTTGAACGCTTGAGCTATCCTTCATTGGTACTCTTGTATATAAAATAGAGCCTGCAGCCTTCTTTCATAAAAAAAAGCAGCTCTTCTTTCCGGTTTCTCTACTATTCTAACTATGGAATATTGGCCCCAGCCACCATTCTTAGTGAAGGGATTTCTACCTCAATGGGAAGCACAGCTTCCATCCCATACACTAAAGAATATGGCGTGGTTCCCGTTGAAGCTCTAATATATGTCCTATATCCCCATAGTGCAAATGGAAAATGTTCGGGTGAAACTTTATGTGAGTTGATCATCTTTTACAGAATCTTCTTGACGTTCTTATTTGCTGCCTCAACTTCTCTATTAGTTTGTGGTCGATATGGTGATGACTTATGGGCCACTATTCGGTATTCTTCAAAAAGATTCAAGACCTCACCTTGGAAGTGCGAGCCAGTATCCAAGATAACCTCATGAGGGACCCCATACTGGTAAATAATGTTCTGCTTGATAAACATGGCAACATGATAGGCTTTTAGTACCGAGTAGAAGGCTACTTCTATCCACTTAGTAAAGTAATCAATAGCCACCAAAATGAACTCGTGCCCATTTAAAGCCTTTAGTGTTACCCTGCCAATTACATCAATGCCCCATACTGAGAACGGTCATGGTAACGTCAGGCTATACAGTTGAGATGGAAAAACGTGCATAAAGTTTGCATGAATCTAACACTTATGGAACCTTCGCATGAACTGTATATAGTCTGTCACCATCGTCATCCAAAAATACCCTTCATTGTTAACACATAGTTTGTTGACTCCAAAGTTCCTTCGTTTGTACAACTTTCTCCTGCAAATGACAAATTGTGCAGATAATCTCTTTATTGTCATTTTATCCTTTTTGCTAGCAATCTTGGGATATTTTCCATTTTTCACAAAATTTTGAATGTCAAAGTACCAAGGAAGTTCGTCATTGCTTCCTTCGATTGCAGTTGGCTTTCTCTTCTGCTCATTATCAATGGCCTCATTCTAACCCCGGGTGGTATATCAATCATTGATGCCAAAGTGGCCAGTACATCAGCAAACTTGTTCTACAGCCTCGGGACATGAGTGAAAACCACTAATTCAAAGCACAGTATCAGTTTTTCTAACTCTTGATGGTTGATAATTAATGTTATTTCCTTAACCTTCCATTTTCTTCTTGCCTGTGAGACCACCAATGCTGAGTCCCCGATGACTTTTAGTTTCTTTATCCCTAATTTTAAGGTTGCCTCCAACCTGGCTAAGCATGCGTCATACTTAGCTTGATTATTGGTAACTTCGAAATTGCGCTTTAGAGATCGAGAAACTTGTAATTTGTCAGGAGTGACAAGAAGAACTCCTATTCCATAGCCATACTAATTAGATGCACTATCAAAATATAGAGTCCACTTGTCATCCTCAACTCCCATAAGCTATTCATTAGGGAATTGGAATTTTGCGCCTTCATCTCCCTCAATTGGTTGGTCAGGTAGAAATTCTGCTATTGCCCTGTCTTTGACTGACTTCTAGGTGACATTCTTGAGATCAAACTCTGATAATAACAGCAACTAACGGGCCAGCCTTCCTGTCAATGTCGACATCTCAAACAAGTATTTTTATGGGTCAATTCGGGAAATTACATTCACTATGAAAGACAGCATGTAATGGCTTAGTTTTTGGGAGGCCCAAACCAAAGCCTAGCTTTTCTTTTTCAGTGGCGTATATCGTATCTTTGACCCTGTCATCTTCTTACTCAAGTAGTAGACTGCCTTTTCAATTCTGATTTCTCCCTCATGTGTTAGCATGCATCCCATAGTTGAGTCAATCATTAATAACTGGAGAATCAGTGGCCTATCAGGTTCGAAAGGAGCTAAAATAGGTGGGTTCTACAAGTACTAATGCACGACTTCAAAGGCATCTTGGCATTTCTAATCACATTCAAACTCGACCCCTTTTTTCAATAGACGGAAGAGCGGCTCACATGTAGTTGTCAGTTTCACTATGAACCGGCTGATAAACTGTATCTTGCCCAAAAAGCCTCTGACTTATCGTTCGGTCTTTGAAGGAGGCATTTTTATGATTGCCTTGACCTTGAAGGGTCGACTTCAATGCCTCGTTGAGTAATCATGAATCCGAGCATCTTTTCAGTGGTAACTTAGAAAGCACACTTTTGTGGGTTAAGCCACATCTTATATTTCTAAATTCTTTCAAAGAATTTTTGTAGTGCTATAATATGGCCATCTCGATCCTTAGATTTCACTATCATATCATCCATGTACACCTCAATCTCCTTATGTATCATGTCATGCCCCAAAGTAGTAGCAACCCTTTAATAGGTTGCCCCTACATTATTTAAATCAAACAACATCACATAATAGCAATAAATGCCCCAGGGTGAAGTGAATGCCGTCTTTTTTTTTTCCAGGTTCCATTAGGATTTGATTATACCCAGAGAAACCGTCTATAAATGATAAGAGAGCATGCCCCGCTGTATTGTCTACCAAAACGTCGATATGCGACAATTGATAATCATCCTTCGGGCTGGCTTTGTTAAGATCTCGAAAATCTACACAGACCCGGATGCGTCCATCTTTCTTCAGAAATGGAACAATTTTGGCCACCCATTTTTGATACTCAGTTATCATAAGGAATCTAGAGTTAATCTACTTGGTAACCTCTTCTTTGATGTTCAAAGCTCATTCTGGCCGTATTCGTCTCAATTTCTGTTTGAATGATTTAGCATCGGGATACAAACGGATATCCTCGTAAGACCATGAAAATACGTCTTTGAATTTTTTTAATAAAATTATTAATTGCTCACATTTAATTAAAGATAAAGAAGAACCAATTTGTACAATTTGTGGATTAGTTTCATTACCTAGATTTATTGACAAAGTTTTTACAATTAATGGTTGTGTGCGCATTTTTTTTTCTCTTTTTATTAAAAATTTTATTTCTTCGGGAATATCCTCGTTGAATTTAAAATCATTAAAAAGCATATAAAGTAAATCAAACAAAATAGAGTAACCAAAAATCTTGTTTATTTTGTTAAAGATAGTAGGGATTACAAGCTTAAAAGCAATAGCAGGGGGAGATGCACAGACCAATGTGCTTTACAACACAAACTCACATGACTCAAACTCGAGACATGCATTATAAGACTCTATGGATCAGTTTTTAACATCTTTTTCAGCCGCATCCATGATAAGGTTAGTGTAGTCAACTGGTGTGTTGTAGCCCAACATCAAGCAGTCTTGATCAGTTATGCGCATCTGGTCAGTAAACAAAGCTTCTATGCCTTCCAATTCAGCAGCCCAGTCTTTCTCCCTTTTCTTCTTTTCTCCTTCCTTTCCTTCCTCTTCCTCTTCCTCTGTGTCAAACAATTGATGGTTAAAGAAAATTTCTAGTCCCGGTAACTTCTGATTAGTTTCTTCATCAATCTATGGCTTCAAGAAGCCATAGTAAGGAAAATCCTCTCCTTCCTTGATGAAGTAGCCATTCAGCGTTCTTGAATTTTTGGCATTTTGCCCCTTCCGTCCCCCCTTTGGCCCTTTCAAATCTTTCTTCGCCAGCTTGTACCCAAGACCGAAGTTTGGAAATTCCTTTTTGCTTACGCCCTAGCCTCATGCCTAGGAAATAGGACATGTGCTTCATCATCGTGAATGCTTGTGGGTTGATGTAGTTCTCCTCCTTTTTAGCAACATTTGCACAGCTGAAGTCTTGTCAAAACTGAATCTATTCAAAAACACGTCTCCTTCTCCGTGCAAAACCTCTAGGAGAGTTGAGCCATCCTCTCTTGGGGCTTGAATACTATTTTCCTCGTAAATTGTCAGTACTGCCCCATTTTTTTAACATCTTCAGCTTCTGGTGAAGAGTGGAAGGTACTACTTGGATGCTTGGGTCGTGAAGCTTTGGCCTTTCCAACAACAAATTAAAAGATGCTGGCACATCCAGCACATGAAAGTCGACCAAAGTCTCTAGTGGTCCCATCGATACTATAAATGATACTAACCCGAGCACATCTAGTCTAATGATATCATAGACCCGAGCTCTTTGGTTGCTGGGTGTGAAATGATCTGGCTTTAATTCTAAGCAGACAACCGTTCTGAGTGGGTAGACATTCAATGCAGACCCATTGTCGATGCGAGTCACTGGGAGCCACTTCTCCAAGCATTTGACAGTGATGTGCAATGGTTTGTTATGGCTCCTCCCTTCTAATGGCAAATTTTTATCGAAAAAGGAAATGACCTTCGGCTCTGCAGCCGACAGAATAAGACCGATAAGTTATTCTAGAGTTGTATCTATTGAAACATTAGCTTTGTTTAAGACTTTCAGCATAGCTTGTCGATGCCGATGTGAAGCCATTAGTAAACCCTAGATACTAACGTTGGCTTGAGTTTTCTTCAACTATTTTAGTATAGCATCGTCTTCTTCTTCTTCTTATTCCTTTTATTTTCCCTCTCTACTGGTCTGTCCTTTTTGAGCTAAGCAGGCTTAAAGTGTCGCCCGCTCCTAGTTAAGTGTTCGACCCCTTCTTCGGGATCTCATAATTCTAGCATTACACTCTCAGTTTGCCTTACCTCATTAACACATAGAGGGCTTTTGAATGCCCATAGATCATTCAAGTCACTACTTTTCGTTCTTCCTCTCATTTCTTCTTCGTCTTTGATTGCCCGTGATGTCAATATCTTCTTGCCCCCAAATGTCTTCCCCGATGTAATCTATTTGCTGTTCCCAGGTAGCCCAAAATTTAGTTCACTCATTTCGTCTGACTTTAGCACAATTCGAACCAGCCAGTAGGGCTGTATTGCATCAACATAAACTTCCTTCTCAAAAAGCTGAGGAAGAGCAATGCCATCTAACACATGACCAAACCCATACGGCCAAACTGGTAATCTAACGGCCAGTCATCATCCTCATTATGGTCTTCCTCTTCTTAGTTATTGGCTTGAATCACCATTTGGTATCCTTCCCAAGCATCGTCATTCCACTCTTTCATCATGTCTCAACCATTCCCATCCATAATCAGCGAACAAGACAACTGATCCTCAATAGCTAAACACATGGGCGTGGTAGATACGCTGAACAGATATACCGACTAGGATCCTCTGGCTGCCCCAAATACATACAGTTCACCCTGACCTATTTAGCATGATTTGGCAGTGAATTAGTTGTAACGTTTAGTTTCTGAGCAGCAGATGGCGGTGGGATAACCTTGTTGTCATTGAGATCCTAGATCTCATGATGTAACCTCATGCATTTTTTGGTCAGATGCTTATGACCTCGGTGATAAGCACAATACTGGGAAGCATTGTATCACAAAGGTAAGGGATCGGGTGTTGGCCTTGGGTTCAAAAGCATGATTAGCCCTTTCTTGACAAGTTAATTTAGGGTCGTGGACAGCATGATGTTGAGGGGGGTAAAAACTCTCCTCGACCTTTGGGACTGCTGGGCATTAGTTGAATGTTGGGTGGAGGATGAGGGATTCAGTTATCCACACTGGGGGTTCAGTAAGTTAACTTCATTAAAATGGGAAATGAAATTAGTTGTAGGGGTGGATTGGTTTTAATTATTTTCAGGGAAAGACCTCAATTTTTAATTGGGTTTGAACTTCTCAATGTCTCCAGACTCTATTGTATCTTCGATTTGAACCTCGACATCGAACAACTACTCAAAAGTGGAGAGCGGCTATGTGATCTGATAGCGTTTCAGAGGGAATTGCAAAATTTTCACTACAATCCTTACCTGTTCCTTTTCAGTTGGCCGATTAGTTATCTTGGCCGCTTTTCCTCTCCATCAGGTTAAGGTGTCCACAAACAACTCCTGGCCTTCCTATCGAGTGGTTTCAAGGTCCCAGGTGGTTACATCCCACTAGACATTGTAGCTATACTGGTTAACGAATGTTGTAGCTATATCCTCCTATGTTATGGTCTTAGCAATATCAAGGGAAAGGAACCACCTCTGGGCTGCCCTTGAAAGAGAATGGTGAAATAGTTGAACCTTCAACTGGTCATCGATCCCCATGGGAGAGAGGGTACCGACGTACATTCTCAAATGGATTCAAGGATCACTGGTTCCATCAAACTTTTCCATTTCAGGCATTTTAAACTTCTTTGACAGCTTAACATTTGGGAACGAACATAATCCTCTCACATATAGCATACACTTTTCAACCCCTTTTATCTTCCCCAAAACCTTTTTCACTCGGTCAATCTTTTCTGCAAGCGCGGACTCCCTAGACTGAGCGATGTTTTCTTCTTCCATCGAGACCTATCGAGGTACCCCAGGAAGGAGAATAATTTTTTATGCATCATTACCTTGGTTATGATTCAAAAAATATTCTCCATTGCCAGTCAGGTCATTCAGATGTTCATTCACCCCTGGCGTATGGGTCAAAATTGCCCGAATCTGTACTTGGCACTGCACCTGAGCCTGAGTCTATTGCTTAATGGCTCTTTGCATGATAGTAATCGCCCTCATCAGGGCTATTAGATTCACCTTATTCTCGGCCATCTTAGACTGTTCTGCTATTTGTTTTGGAATTCTATAAAATCTCCCAGTTGCTAATCTAGCCCAAACATGTACTGACTGTGACCTTTTCGACTTAATGGCCGAAACCCAAAGCAAAACCTAGATCCCAAAAGCAGAATTGCCAGTATCAAACACTTCTCGAAAAGGAATTCTGATGATAGGTAGCAAACGTCTCAAATACCAAAATAGCTGACCACAAGTAGATATAACTACTGAAATAGAAATAATGCCCTTGTTGGGCCCATGCCGATAGCATAACAACTGAAAACCCGAGAACTAGGATGGAGGGGACTAACAAAACTCCAAAAAAAGGGTTTATCCGAAGAATCTAAAGGAAGAAATGGACAGCACTTCGATAAGAAAAATAGCTCTAAACCAAAGAAATCGATTTAACCTAGGATTCTAAGAAAAAAATGGGTAGCTCTTCGGTAGGCAAAACAACTCTAACTCACACGGGTTCCTAAGACAAGATCCTAGATAGGGGTTCAGAGAAAATGAGCCTAAACAAAAATAGGGGCATAAAACTAACAGCTCAAGAAGAACCCAAAAGAGAGAGAAAGGCTATCCTAAAAGTTTTGAACCAAAACATGAGCACAACCCTAAGAAGAAAACCAACAGCATGAAAGCCTAACAAGGCGGAAAAAAAAACCAAGGTAAGGACCAAAAAAAAATCAAACAATAAAAGATAACAGAAAATCCAAGTCGAACCCAAAAAAAAAGAACTAACTTAATCCGAACAAACAAACCTAACAAACATAAACATAACATACAGTTAACAAAACAAATAATCCTACTGGGTTAGCAGCACCTAATGGAGGGTTCTAAACTACTATATGCAGAAAAGGCCGATTTTGGTCAATAATTAGGGTATCTTCTGAATAGCACCTAGTATATACCTCACATGCCTGGTGTGATATAAGACATGGTCAAGCAGTACACACGAATTCTTTTATCATACCTATAAAAGCGTACAGCCAGTAAAGCTTGCCTATCTTCCCAACATAGTTCTAAGACAGTAAACTAACCGGGGTTTAAGGTCGATCAGGCAGTGGGTTGAGAAAAATGCAAATGTGTGCAAGAATAAATGAGAAATTCTTATTTAGAATCAAAGATGTTTTTAAGTCTAACCATCTTATTTGATTTTGTAAATCAGTCCCCAGCGGAGTCGGTATAAAATACTATGGCGTCGAAATTTTGGGGTTTTCGGAGTTAAAAAATAAGAAGTAAAAGAAATGTATAGAAAATATTTTAACACCTTAAAAACTAAATTTTGAAAACACCTTTTTAATAAAATTGGAGTTGCCACTTGATTTTTGAGAAAAATCAAGAAAAAAAATGAACTACTGATCTTTAAAATATTAACTAGAGAAAAATGGTACGGGGGCTAAGGTACGAATCAGAGAAGGTGTTAAGCACCTCGTTCGCCCAATTGTTAGATTGACCTCTACTAATCATCATTGGTTCTTAATTAAATTTCTCAAATGCATGCAAATATAGAAAATAGAGGTAAAGAGAGAACATCCAAAATTAAATAAAAAAATACATAGCATATACATATAGAATGCCAAAATAAAACAAATAAGAAAAGAAAAATCTTAAGTTCTACTGCATGCAATTTCTAGCTAAATGATACATGGAGGAAACCCATATAGTATGATTCGAATAAAAGAATAAAAAACATGGTAAAAGTTACTAAAATTAAATAAATTGCTAACAAGATAACCTAAATTATATTAAACATGATTTTTAAATAAATTATACCAAGCATGCATATTATCAAATATCCTAAAACTACATTAACATAATGAACTTCTACTAAAGAGAAATGCTAAGCGAAAAAATAAAAAAAGTATGTGCAATTCCTATATTAAAATTTAACAGTAAATAAAACAATTAAACTAATGACAAGAATTTTATGTTTTTTTATCCATACACAAGAAAATTTACAAAAAAAAAAAAAATTAAACCAAAAAGGTTTTAAAAAAAGGCTATTAAACTAATTAGAATTATGACTTAAAAGAGAAAGGAAAAAGAACCTAATTATTTATCATGGATTCTATGAGTTTTGTATAAAAATTAGACAAAATAAAGAAGAAAAATAAAATAAATGTTGTAAAAGGTTAAACTAAGCTAACATTAAAAGATTTTGAGAATTTTAACACTAAAAAAAATTAAAAAAATTAAAAAAAAACAAAAGCAAAAAGATTACTATTAAAGAAAAACTAAATTGACATCTAAAAGAGGAAATTAAACTAACATTAAAAATAACAAATGTAAATAACGACTATTATACAGTAATATAATAGTTATTTAATTAAGAAATATAAAATAGGAGTGTAATATTGATAATTACAACCATATGCATGTAAGTGCATTGATCATGACAATAACGACACCGTGAGTTATAATTGACAATTATGTTTGTACTATTTGATGAATTAATGTGTTAGGTACAAATGTGTAATGTAGATAAAATAAATATGAATTTAACTAGTTAAACCTAATTTAAACATGTTTAGCAGAAACAAGTCAAGAGTTACGATCTAATTGAATAAAGTAAGATAATTGAATCAACTACACAAATAGTACTAATAAAGTATACGGAATAAGAAGTTGAAAATAACCCGGTCACTCCAAGAGAAGAAATGAAAGTAGAAAGGCCAGAGATTCAAACAGAATACTTGGATTGCTATAACCCGGGTGAAGCCTCAAGTTGGGGAGATGTGCTTCAATAGTTCAATCCTCAATCAATGATTTAACCCAATGTAAGAGAGTTAGGGTTTTGGTATCGGTAGTCAGTCTTTCAGTACTTCGGCTGGGTGTCGGTATTAGAATTCTTTCGTCTCTCGATCCATTAAAGCTCTGATATCATGATTCTCTTCTAAAAAATGTACCAGGAGTACAATATTAATAGAGTTCTTCAACCAATAAAATATTGACACGTTTTGGGACACGTCAAGCCCTTTGGAGTTGGCAGTCGCCATATATAGAGATGGCGGTCGCCACAAAATTGAAGCTTTCAAAGGTTTCTTATGGCGGTCGCCATAATGAAGTTGGCGACCCCATGGTCCCATTGTAGCGGTCACCACTTTTTCTAAGGTTTCCAAGACTTTCTTGTGTAGGTCGCCACAATGAACATGGCGACCTAAGGTTCAAACATAGCAGTTCATAGTTTTGAAGTTGGCGGCTCAAAGTGATTGCACTAGTTTAAAGGTTTTGATCATTGGGTTCAAATCACTGAGCTTAGATCTCTTCTCGAGGGTCATACTAAAGCACCATTACATTTATTTTCATCATCAGATTTATTCGTATCAACATACGATTGGCGGTATCAAATTGGGGTGTCTACACAATGTGGATAGTTGTTCTCATGATTGGGAGATTATGTTCGGGACCACTGTTTAATAAGAACGTGGGTGTGTACTTAGATAAAGTCGAGGTTTAGGTAACGTTCGATCTTTCATGTGTGACGATGTGGACTCCATAAGTGCCTTCCCTGTGAGTGTGAGTGTGTGTGTGTGAAGCTTGAGGGCCCGTGATAGATGTCGTTGGTGTAGTTGGCTCGATCATTTTAGGATGACGTATCGAGAGGCAAAAGGTCCCTTAAGGGGATGGTGGTAGTTTGTTTCCTGGCTTGAAGCCTAGATGTGGTGGTGTTGTCTTACCTTTAGGGGCGAACGATAGAGTGGTCCAGATTAGCCTAAGGTTGGCAGGCGAGGTTCGTTTAGTTTAAATTGGGTATAGTCGTTCTTGTGGTCGAACAACTGAGTGCCAGTGGTATTGGTGTAGATGTGAGAGAGATGAGTGACTCTAGGTGAGAAGTTTCAAGGTGGGGTGTTCTAGATTGAGTGTTTTAAGTCTTCATTGTGGGCATGCCGGAGCCATAAGACTGAAAATGTAGCATGCTTATTGCCTATCCATTTGGCTGCTGCTTACCCATTGGGAACCGTGTTAGAGTAGCGCAACCCTGTGAGAATGTCGTGAAAGTGGTGTACTCATTGTGATTAATAGTCGACAACATTGCTACTGTGATATCAGAATTCATTTTAAGGACTAGTGGTTAGCATTTTCTTAAGCTAAGTATTTGATGGTTGCCCAAGAAGGTAGTGGTGTTGAGTGGGAATCTCTCGTTGACTTGCGATTCCTCTAGGAGGAGAGATGCCTTGTAGTTTATTATCTGACATGATTATTTTACCTTGGTGGGAGTTTGCATGTCGAGACTTTTGATAAACTCTCGTTGAGCAATTTTGGGAAGATTAGGATTTTCCCCTTGAACCTTGTGATTTTTTTTTGGATTCTTTGGGACGTGCCTTGACCTATGTACCTTCGAGATTGTATGAGTGTAGGCTTGGTTTCTCGTAGTTTCTTGAGGGAGTGGATTTCCCTGACATGTGAGCTCGAGTATTCATGAGAGATTTCTTGAGATGTATTCTGATTTGCACGGTGTGTTAGCATCCTTAGCTCTTGATCAAGTGAGATCCTTGTTGAAGTTTCGGTGACCGTGTTGTTCACGTGGTGAGTTCTTAAATATCAATTCGTATTCGTTTGATGTCTATATTGTGTAGCTCTTGTGGAGTGGTATTAGTCCATTTGTGGTATCGGTGTGAGTCACAAGGAAGTTGCTTTTGAAAATCTTTCGTGATATGGCCCGTTAGAGCAAGCTTGTTTGTTTCGATTGGGGCTTGAATGTTGTTTGTGTAGAGAAAGAGTTTTCTCGTGGGATTATGGGGACTCTATGTAGGAAACATTGAGAGACGATGTAATTCTAATGAATTCAATAGAGTTGTGTGGCAACTTAGTGTGAGTACGTGGGAGTAGTAAGTGTTTGAATGAGACCAATAGAAGGATAAAGTTAGGGTATGCGAATTGCTTTATGTGGTTCTTGTGATTGGCCTTGAGTATATCGAGTGTCATGGTGAGTTGGGGGTATGACGGAATTGTTAGAGTGCGAAAATTGATTCTTGGTTCGGTTTCTTGGTGGAAAATGTGTGTAGGAATTAAGTGACGTCGGGAAGGGATTTCAAGGTTAAGTGTTACTATTATTTGATTAGAAGATTGTTGGATCAGTAGTACTTACGTGAAGGGTGATGCAAATGTATATGCAAATGTTGGTGAACAGTGTGATCGATGAGTACGAGAATTCAATGACTGATTAAATGTGGAGTATAGCAGGTTCGAGAGACCAGTATATGTATGTGTACGGTGTTATAACGGGTGATGTGACTAGATATGGGTGGATAAGTATGTATCTGTGGAATGTTTTGCTTGTGTGGCGTATCTAGCCTAAGTGACTCCATAAACTCATATAACCATATTGATCTTAATGGCTAGGACGCTAGGGTGAAATCTCAATTATATGGAATCTTGACCTTGACGATGATGTGATACCTAGTATTTTTGTGATATAAGAGTTGTGGTTTGTGAGTCGAGGAACTGATTGAGGGTTAATAAGGGTGAATGTGTCGAAGCAATGCTTGCAAATCATGAGAAGAAAACATGTTCTTTGGAGTTTTTGATGATCCGAGTGAGTTCCTTTCTCTGGAACCATGTGTTTGTTATTTCTTTTTAGGAATGAGCATCTCATTAGTTTTAGTGATAACATTTCTGACATATGTAGAATGATGGTGTGGGTTCGAGTTTTGTAGTCATTAGTTGATCGCAAAGGATTGAACAAGATGTTGGGTACGATCCGTGTGAATCCTTGTGAGCAATTTCAGAGTCTGACGACGTGTGTTTGTTCTTACGGAAGTAGTCTACTGTGTGCATTTTGGTATGGAGATGAGTTAGTTTGTAGTAGTTCGAGCAAGATTACGGTCTTTAAGAATAGGAGAGGAATGCATTGAAACCAATTCCGGTCATGGATTAGTTTTGTGCTATGCATGTAATCACTTGAGTTGGTCATATTCGGTGTAAATTGTGTTTCAGTGCCTCGATGGTTTAATTTGGGCCTCGATCCGACAACCTTTGGATGACCTTAGTTTTAGTGAAACCTTGTTCGCAGAGGCAATCAATATGAATGTTTATCCTTCGAAAACATGTTTGTGTGGTAAGATATCACTTTGGGGGTGTTAACATCTTTAATGTTAGACAACATTGTAGAGTTCTGTTAAAGATTATTGGTAGTCGACGGAGAGGCAGTTGATTCGAGTCCTAGTGTTGAATTTCGGAGATGAAATTTCCTAAGTGGGGGAAGATGTAAGGACCCGGTCCCTTTTCATTTGAAACTTGTTTTGAGACCTCCGATGAAATTAGGAAAAGTGCTAATTTTGAGAAAGAATTAAAACTTTAACTATGTAATAATGGATTATGAGGACCCTAGGTTTAGTAGTACATAGGAACATCGTTGTGAGGTGTTTGGCTTATGTTTCGATTTAGTTTTGGCATCTTTGTTTAGATCTTCACCATGTGCTGGCTGCTTGAGTGGACAGGTGGCCGAGAGTCCGGTAAGTGGGGATCACTCGAGAGGAGGGAGGGACTGCTCGAGCAGTGGGAGGGTCCGCTCAAGCGGACTGTCAGTGAGCAGCTTATAAGTTGCATATTTTATCATTTCATTTTCATTCTTTCCTCTTTTCTCTCTTTCTCTAAAATAAGAACATGTGACCTAGGGTAGGTCATGAAGATCCATGGAGCCTTCCTTGTCCCGTTGGGGTAGATTTCTTACCGTTCCTCCGAGTGAGCAATTGTTGGAAAGAGTAGATGTGTATTAGGAGCTTCTCTATAGCCATGCGATTGGGGTTTTAAGAGTTTAGAGCTCGCTAGAGGTTCGATTTATGTTGGTGGAACGTCTTAAAGGTAGGATCTATGACTATCCTTGAAGTATTGTTTGATATGAGTTGTATATTTGTGTTTATATACGTGAAAAGTGTGAAAATCTATGTTTTGAAAACCCTAAGTTAGGGTTTGGTGTTAAAGTAAGTTAAATCTTGTATTTTCAAGTGATGTGGGATGCTTCTACCTTAATATTATCATTGGAGCATAATAAATGTGTGATTTGGAAAGTTAAGGTTTATTCGAGTTGGAAATAAGGAAAATTAGGACTTGATTTACTTCATAGATATGCTAACTTCATAAATCTTTGGGATTGATAAAAATGGTATATCGTTGGGTTGAGAACTTTGAATAAAATCCATGAATTTAAGGATATGTGTAAGGATGAAAGAAAATTTGGGAGTTTTTGAATAAACCATGAAAATATGATGAGTTTGGGAATCACTATATGTTGGCGGGGTTTTAAGTAGATTAACATCAGGGTATGTGAAATCTATGGAACTAATGATGTTAATCAATGATTTGCCCTATATGCGTTGTGTGTTGGCAAGAGGAACTAATGTTGGGTTGGACTCGTGTTTAAGAATGTGTTTAATTGTTATTAATCATGTTTGTGCTGGGTAATCGTTAATGCATTTAGCTCCTTGTTTGGGTTGGGTGTTGGTGAGAGGAACCTAGTTTTAACGGTTAGACTTGGTTCGTCATATTGCTGATTTGATTGTGTTGTGTTGGCGAAAGGAACCATCTTTGGTTGGACTCGTGCGTGTATAATGTGATTTGATAATATAAAAGGACCGATTTTGGGATCCAAATATCATTTAAGTTTGGGCACGAGTTGCTCCACGGTGAAAGATCAAATGACTACGCAGATTGGGTTCTCTGCCCACCTACTAGCAACTAGGAAAGGACGTTAGTCGTGTCGGGATATAAACATCCCGTTACTTCACGGGCCTCATGTGGCCGGGTTGGTAGTAACGCAACGCGGATCTATACGCTCGTCCGGCGTCAGTTCCTATGTCTTATACCACGAGTTGGTAAAATCATGAGAAGGTATTGATAATGGTTGTGGAAATAAAGATTTGTTAGAGAGGTAAACTCGGTTAGGATTTGAAAATAATTGAAAAATGCACGGTCTGTGTGTGTGTGCACGCGCGCGCGTTTGTGCGTGCGTGGGAGAGTTATTAAAAACTTGAAATGGATGCTTTAACGTTGAAATGAGAAAAAGCTAAATGATGAGTTTTGTAAGGAAAATTGGTTATGTGACGAGTTTTGTAAGAAAATGAAAGTGACATTTGATAACTTTATGTGTTGCACGCCACATAATCGCCCATGCATGTCATGCATATATTTTCATCGTTAGTGATTTTTCCTACGAGCCTTTACTCATGTTATTTAACAACATTTCAAGTAATCGTAAGGATCGAGTTATCTTCTGGAAGAGTATACATTGAGACCTCGTTAGGTCGTCATCTTTGAAGACTCTTGGAGCTTGTCTTAGGTTGTAATGATAGAGAGTTTTGTTTATCGTATTATAGTTCGATAGTAGTTTGTTTGTAAGGTCTTAAGGCTAAGAGTGCATTTATTGTATGCATGAGGACATTTGGGTTGGTTATATGTTTTCAATAAAACATGTTAGTTCCCTATTCCCGATGAAGTTTTAAAATGTTTTTTCTATCTTTTATGTCAGAATCTCGTGTGTATTTATAGCATGAAAGATTATTTTTCCAAAGGTTTGTTGTGAAAATTTTGTGCCTTTTTGTTTAAAAACCTATTTTCGAAGGGGTATTTTCCTAAGGTTTTCGAACATCTTTTGAGTACCTTTTGACTTCACATCATGGTTTCGTGGGCAAATTATTCCTTTTTTTGGGGCTTTCTCTTGCAAGCCGTTTAGGGTTTTTTTGTTTAGAAGTCGAGTCGTTACAATTATAACCTACAAAAATAGAACATGCATCACTTGAGAAGATTTAATCATCAAATTTCCTAGAGACGTCTAAAGTTTCGTTAAAAGAATTAATACATCGATGTAAATATGATTTCCTAGCCCAAACAGCCCTAGTTTTTAGACAATGAGAAGTAAACTTTTTGGATTTTAAAACAAATGGCGCTCTCAAGGCATCTACCACTCGAGCACTCTTGGGAACCGCTTGAGTAGTCGTCTTGCTATGAGCTTTTTGAAAATTCTCATGTGCTCGAACAATTTACCTAATTTACCTTTATGCTGATTTATTAGATAAGGATGCAACATAAGGTCTGATGTGTCCAGCAATGCCACAATAATGACACACAGGCACAAATTTCTTAATAAGAGCATATTTAGAAAACTTCACTTCATGTGCAAACTTCTAAAATTTTCTTTTTGAAAGATAAACTTTTGATTGAACAGTTGACTTGGGTGTTATTGGATCAAAAGTTACAGCTTTCACAAAATTGATTTTTTCTTAACTGTTTAAAGTAAAAGTTATACCCACGTATCCAATTCCAATTCTATTAGAAGCCGCCTTTTGCACACTCAAAATATCATTTAGAACCTTTGAGGCTGCACTAAACTTCTTGAGAGTAACATTAGAAGTATCAAGATCACATTCTAATTTAATCACCTTAGTCTCAAGAGATTTCTTTGACTCGATATTCTTATGCAAATTATTTTCAAGATTAATAATTTTATGTGACACCCCAAATTTTAAGAATGCTAAGAGATACATATAATAATGAGGATTATGCTAACGAGTTATTTTGTAATTAAAACATTAATTAATACATCCATAAGCACTAAGTTTTTTTTCCAACAAATACCATAAAAGTTACGATTACAGTCATCTGACAAAGTTTTCAAAGTTTATACAAAAGGGATTATCTACTACAGCTTATCTAAAAGAAATTTAAACTTGATCTTCTTAAATTGACTCAGGATCAGGGTCCACCGGGAACTCCTCCAGTTCAATAAAATCTTTGTTTTCACCTGCAGCATCAACGCCATAAGTCGAAACACAGAAAAAAATTGCAGAAACCCTACTGAACAAACTCAAACAATAATCAATTTCAACCATCATTTTGGAACAAGATTTCACATAATCACATAATAAGATTGTAGTTTAAAGACATAGATTAGAAATTTAATAGGTATAATGATGATTTATGTTTTACATGTGACCAACCCGACATCCAACCACAACTGACCCTCGTTGTGAAAGGATACGACACTGTCTGGTTTTATACCATAACTGCCTTATGTAATCACAACGGTGTGAATTAAGCAAGCCCACGCTGTCCACTTTAAGAGTCAGTGATGCCCTGCTTGGCATCAACCCAAAGTATAAGGTACATAATAAGATGGAAATGTGTAGATATTAAGCAAAATTCAATAAACATGATGATGACATATGCTATGCATGTAACGAAACTGATTCCTGACCAAAAGCATCGCCAATGGAATCCACGCTAGAAAAATCTAAGAGTAGACTTTATTGGCAATTGACCTCCTAAGCCACCACAATTTGGCCTTCATTGTGAAATAATACTGTTTCGTTGAGTTTTATACCCTAACTACCTTATCAAGATCACAACAGCGTGGGTTAGGCCAGCCTACGCCACTCTCTTAAAGAGTCAGTGATATCCTGCTTGGCGTTAACCCAAAGTCTGAGATATGACCTAGGGATTTGAAAGAGACGTGCCCAAGGTGTCTATTAACCACACCAGAGATGCACCCACGGTGTTTGCTAGGGATACACCCAAAGGTTGTTTGGTCTCTATGTTGATGGATAACGTGGTGGTGGGCCACTAGATTTCTTTTTATACATGATGTATAACAGTTTTATGATTTTTCATAGTTGAGCTAGGGGAAAGTTTTTAAATGATTCCTTAGACGAGCGTTAGGTACTCTTTTTATCCAAATGCTGTATTTTTTGGTTAGTAATTTTCTAACTAAAAATCTTATTTCATAAATAGTGGTTGGTGGATTTTCACGTGACCCTAGAGTTTGGGGCATGACACTTTCAACCATGATTCAAATGTACAATCGACTCCGGTAAAACTTGCACCCAATGATCATGGCAAGTACAACCCATGTGATGCAAAAATGTATAATTCCTAATGCATTCCTGCTTGTTTATGCAATGGATACACTCAATTTTATGTCATCATATAATATAATTTAAAATTGATATATTCATAATAATCATGCTTCAATGTTCAAAATGTTATACACATGTCCACAATGAATAACTCACTCTAAGCACATTACATGTTCAAAATTCCATTTGACAAATTAATCAACTTAGGTTACAATAAATTCAGCTATATTCTAAATTTTTAGATTTAACATCAGAATGTATAAAATACTTTAAAGATATCAGAACATCATTAAAAATCTAATTTTTTGGGTAGAAGCTAGATCACGGGTCCTCTAAAACTTTCGTGAAGAACATTTTTTAAGATACTCATTAAAAACATGTGATTTAAGTCTTACAAAATAAAGGGTCAAATTTGCCTAGAAACATATTATGTAAATACCCAAATGGTCTATCAGTTAAATAAAAATATTTTTGGGGTATCAAATTAAATCTAAACGTTTTAAATTTTGGATATGATATAAATTATGAAGTCCCCTAAATTTGTTTCGAAGAACACTTATTCTGAAACTCAAATTAAATAGGTGTTTTGCCTCTGTCACGCCCCAAACTCTGGGCCACGTGAAATACCCACAAACAACTATACATAACACGCAACCCGATGTTACACTCTCAAATAAAAGCATACATGCATTTTATATACTCACCAAAAGGCTTACAAAATACGATTTCAACACCGAAAATATGTAAACATACGTGGTCTAAAAGAAATAGAAGGAAGATTACAAATCTTCTGCCCCTTCGGCACCTCCGGATCAACCTGCGTGGCTGGTACCTAAAAAACATTTTAAATCCCACATCGTGAGCCAGAGCTTAGCAGAAACTAGACAAACATGAAATAAAAGCTAAACATGCTAGTAGAGTTATATGTATGCTACGACTCGCCCGAGCCTCAAAATAAGTTTGAAAACAGTTTTATATCACGACTCATAAGAGCCTTGAAAACAGTTTGAAAATGGTTTTGTATACATACAAATATGCTACAATGCTTCACATGCAAAGATCGACTCCTACGAGTCTCAGCTCTCACGAGCCCACATGCAACACAACTATATACATCGACTCACACGAGCCTCAACGACAACAGGTATATGTATGCAGAATAGGTATACATATATATCGACTCTCACAAGCACCAACAACAGTTCTACAGAAACACGATAATACACACCTAACACAAGAATTTTCTCAGACTCTCACCGAAGGACCACAGCCCCATCTAATACACTTTCTTGGGTTTTCACCGAAGGACGGCAATCCCATCTAATACATCTTCTCAGGCTTTCACCGAAGGATCGTAATCCCATTAACTCACGGTCAACCAGAGCCAACGTTCATCGAACCACTTTTTCGTCCACATCTCTATACACACACACATCAAATAAACTAGAGTTTTAGATGCATCAAGACCACATACTCATTTTACCACATGCATGAGTAAAATTAGAGTTTTAAATGCACAAAATCACATAAAACACTAGATTTCACATAACGACGCCACCTAACCCGCCACGACATCACATGTCACATAGCCCAACATGACATCACGTGCCACACAACCTGACACGA
>JAOTRH010229351.1:0-10229 GCA_034768845.1 Heliamphora exappendiculata
ATATATTCTAGTCAACTACATTTCTAAGCCTAATCATTAAGATAATACTAATTTAACCAAAAAATATTAAATGAATAATCCTTTAAACATACATAGTTAGTTTGGCACTCAGGAGATATCCATTCTCGTTTGTCTTCATTGTATGGGTGACCTTATAAATTTAAGTCAATTTGAGCATTTAACCATCATTTTCTTTTGCCTACTGCCAGTAATAATTCACGCAATTTAGATATAGGCATAAAATATTGTCTCCCAAGTCTGAAAATGCCATTGCAAATTGAAGGAATGACATCACCCCATCACAATAAGGTGTACTCATTCTGCCATTTGCAGTCTTATCCATTGTCATTTAACTCTTGTCCATACCTGATAACAAATATGGAGCCAACATCTTTTTTAGTCAAAATTGACTTTCTAATATCGTATATATGGCTATGTCTGGTAGTAAACTCTAAAATATACCTATGTCCTAATAAATGTCCAACAACTCCAATCTTATTCTTTGCATAACATGGTATAAGATTTAAAATCGATTTCCTATTATGTTGAACACCTTAGATTTGTAGCGTCTGTTCTAAAAAAAGAAAAATCATTTAAAATCTCACAATTGCACAAACAACTTACAAATGATGTCTATTGTTCGATTTTCCAGATATACATATGGGATTTAGTAGTTCAATGACTGTTTACTTCTCCAATTTGAAAGCACCACAAATCTATAAAATGGAAATAGAGGAAATAGCAACCTCCCTTAGTCTGAAAGCACAACAAGAAATGGCAGAAGAAATGCAGCCTAGGCCTAAACCCAACCTCCCTAAATCTGAAAGTACCAGAGTCTATGTAAAAAGAAAGCAAAGATTATAATAGTATCGAGTAACATGTGAAAGATTTTTTTTCAACAATCAATTTTGATTTTCAAAATAAGAAATAGAGCACATATATGTTTTACTAATGTTTGGGTCAATTTATAATGTTGAAGTCCAGAATAACATTTGTGAAATGTCATTTTTAAGTGGGAACAAAATCAATGGCTTTGAAATTAATTGCTCTTGGTGTTCAGTTTTCATGGTTAGTTTAAGTGGACACAACTAATAAATGCCATCATGCTGCATCACTAAAAACAAACTTGGCACTCATCTTCCTATCCCACTTATCCTTCTAAATTTATTTATGCGTAATAGATTTTTCAAGGATTTGAGCTAGGTAAATCACAGAATTATCCATTTGATTTTTTGATCATTTAAACCATATAATTGAGGTAAGATCCTAAATTTTGAACCTTTGTTATAGTATTGTTCCTAACCACTAAATTCATTCAAAACCACCAAATTCATTAATTAATTAAATTAAAGGAGCAGATAACTCAACGTTAGAGTTTATGAATTAGAGAAGCAAGTATCAATGTTATTGAATACCTCATTGTGAGGGTTCTTCTGATTATATAACAATGTTATAGCTAATTAAGAGCTAATTACATAGCTGAATTTTAGCAATTACATCAATTTTATCTAACTAAATACGAAGCCAAAATATACAGCTAATCACAAGATATATAGAGCTATAATACAATAATCATACTATAAAAAAGTAGGCTCATTATGATTTGATATAATATGACTGACATTTTTTCTCAAATTGATGCGGGGCGATCAATAAGCATTAATTTGCTCATGCAGAATTGATGCGATGGCGAGTCATGACTTTCGTAAAGATGTCAGCAATCTGGAGATCAGTAGAAATGTGAGGAAGAGAAATAACACAAGTGTCTAGTGCCTCCCGAATAGAGTGATAATCCACCTCAATATGCTTTGTGCGCTCATGATAAACGGGATTAGCAGCAATCTAAATAGCACTAGTGTTGTTAACTTGGAGAGGAGTGGGATCAGGCGGAGAGAAACCTAGCACAGCAAGAAGCCCACGAAGCTAACTAATCTCAAAACAAGCAGCAAATATCGCACGGTATTCAGATTCAGTAGAAGATTTTGAAACCCGAGCTTGCTTTTTACTCTTCCAAGAAATCAAAGAATCTCCAAGAAATAGGCACCAGTCTGTGACAGACCGACGAGTATCAGGATAACCGGCCCAATCAGCATCACTATAAGCAATGAGACGAAGAGGAGAGCTAGTAGGAAAGAACAATCCACGGCTAGGAAACCCTCGAAGATATCGAATGATACAACGAACGGCAGCTAAATGTAAATGGCATGGAGTTTGCATAAACTGGCTAACCTGCTGGACAGCAAGGGAAATATCAAGTCGAGTAATAGTCAAATAGTTTAAGCTACCCACCAGTTAGCGATACACAGTAGGATCAGAAAGGAGATCACCCTCCTCACGATGATACTTTGTGTTAACTTCCAGAAGAGTATCCACAGAAGAAGTAACCTGCAGACTAGCCAAAGTAATTAAATCATGTGTATACTTATGTTGATTTAAGAAGATGCCCGAAGGACTAGTGTGAACTTCCAATCCCAAGAAGTACGTTAGAGGACCAAGATCCTTCATATGAAAAGAGGCATGAATATACTGCTGGAGATGATCAATCAAAGCAGAATTGGTCCTGGTGATAACAATATCATCAACATAAACCAAAAGAAGAGTAATACCAGCAGAGATCTTGTAAAGGAACAAAGAAGAGTCATATTGGCTTTGCTGAAAGGAAAACTGAAACAAGGTAGTTCGAAACTTGTCAAACCATGCTCGGGGAGCCCGTTTCAGCCCATAGAGAGATCGCTTCAACTTACATACATCTGAAGAAGAGGAAGAGAAAAAACCAGGTGAGAGAGCCATGTAAATGTCTTCTTGGAGATCACCATGAAGAAATGCTTTTTTGACGTCCATTTGATGAAGTGGCTAGCCTTAGGAAGTAGCAATAGAAATAACTGTACGCACCGTAGTCATATTGGCTACCGGAGCAAAAGTCTCCTCATAGTCCACCCCATACTCTTGTTTGTTTCCAAGGGCAACCAACCGTGACTTATACCGGTTCAGAGTTCCATCAGAACGAAGCTTGATAGAGTAAACCCATTTACAACCAATGGCCTTAATATTAGACGGGAAACGAACCACGTCCCATGTAAGATTAGCCTGGAGAGCCCTAAGTTCCTCATCTATCGCTTTTCACCAACATTCATGTTTAACAGCCTCAGAAAAGCATGTAGGAATGTGAATAGTAGTTAAAGTAGCATTAAAACCATACCAATCAGGAGAGCGTGATACTCGTGTAGGGCGTCGAGGACCAGAGGCAGGAGCCATGTCAAGCTCAGGAGGCACATATACCGGTGGATCAGGTGTGGGGAAAGGGTCAAGCTCGAGAAAGGGCAAAGTCGGTGGATGTTGAGTATACACAATTCCAGGTTTGAACCATTCAGGAAGAGAAGATAATTCATCATAACAAGGAAGAACACTAAGATCAGGCAAGGGCTCAACATGGGTAGAAAAGTAATATTGATTTTCAAATAAAACAACATTACGAGAAATACGAAATTTATTAGAACCAGGATCATAGTATATATAGCCTTTGTGAGAAATACTATAACCCATAAAGACATATTTAACAAACTGAGCAGAAAGTTTGTGACGTTTATGAGAAGGTAAATGAACAAAACAAACACATCCAAAAGCATGCAAATTAAGATAGCTAGGATGCTGATGATGCAAACGAAAATAAGGAGAATCAAAATTCAAGACCTGATAGGGCAATCTATTAATTAAGTAAGCTGTGGTAGATAATGCCTCAACCCAAAATTTAGAAGGATCGGAAAACTCAAGCAATAAGGTGCAAACAACGTCCAATAGATGGCGGTTCTTACATTCGGCCACACCATTTTGCTGTGGGTATAAGGACATGAGCGTTGAGACGCAATGCCTTTGTGGTGTAAGAAATCATGAAACTCGTGGGACATGTATTTCCCACCAAAATCATACCACAAAATCTTAATACCTGTAGAAAATTGGGTCTCAATATATTCGATAAAGATTTAAAAAACAAGCAGGACCTCATATTTGGACCGAAGAAAATAGACCCAAGTATATCGACTGAAATCATCAATGAATGTCACAAAATATTTGTATCAAGCATGAGAAATTATAGAAAAAATACCCCAAACATCACTATGCACAATATCAAAGCATTTTGCAGCACGACTATCATGAGAAGGAAATGAAAGAGTTTTATTTTTACCAAGTTTGCATGCCGAACAACTAATTGACAAAGCTTGAGAAATATGCTCTTTATTGCCTAACAAACCATAGCTTAACATATGAGACAGAACAACAGAGTTCGGATGACCCAAACGTTTGTGCCATATTACACTTTGAGAATAAACTGTCATACAACCCAAAGAGAAACTAGGAACGAAAAAGTGTAAAGGAAAAAGTCTGCCAACTTTAGGCCCCTTCGCGAGTATCTTTCCCGACACCTGATCCTACACAAGACAACCATCACGGGAGAAATGAACATCACAGTTATTATCAACTAACTGACCAACCGAGATAAGACTAGTAGAAAGTTCAGAAGATACAAAAACATCTCTGAAAGAAGAATTAATAACCCCGACTTTATCAATAGCTAAATGACTCCCATTAGCTATCTGAATCTGGGATAAACCATGATAAGGGCGAACATTGCAAAGAGAGTCGGACAATCTAGTCATATGATTTGATGCAGCAGAATCAACAAGCTAAGATTGAGAGGCAATAGTCATCTGCTAAACCATCTCTGGAGTAAGGACAGCTTGATCATCAGCTGTAGAAGGACCAACAGAAGAAGAAGGACCAACCGCAGCCTGATAGGCATGTGTTGGACGATTCTGGGGACAAATAGGACATTCTTTGATAATATGGCCCGACTTCTTTCAATAAGTGCAAGATTTCTTTGAACAGTGAGCAACAATATGCCCATACTCCTTGCAACTGAAGCATTGGACCTTCTGCATATCCCTACCCTGCCTTTCCCATGAGCGGCATATGCAACGGTATTAGATGTCATTTTATCTTGCAGAAAAATGACTTGTTGCAAGTCGCTACTCCTCTCGAATTAATTCTCCAAAACACATATCCAATGAAGGAGAAGAATCACGATTCATCAAATTAAACCGAGTTGCCTCGAATTCAGGCCGTAATTTCATCAAAAATTGGTCTCTCTAGCTCTGTTGATGAACTTCTAGAACAACATAGAGAGATGCTACTGGCACCTTAGCATAAACCATGTCAGAAAATTCACCCCATAAGTTCTGAAACCCAGAAAAATAATCTTGAACGGAGAGATCACCTTGAGTGTAATTGGCAATCTCATATTTTAACTAAAAACATCGGGTTGTGTTGTCCTGATTATAAACTTTCTTCAAAACTTTTCACATACTTTTAGTAGACTTGTACGGCCTCAGATATAAGACAATCTGAGGATCAATAGATTCTAAGATCCATGATATTACTCTAGCATCTTTGACCTTCCACTAAGCCAATTTAGAAAGCTCAGTTGGAGCCGAGTCACTTTCATCAATGACCCCATAACTCTTTTCCCATAACAAATAATTGAAACTGAAGGTCCTAAGCAGAATAATTTTTGCCAATAAAACGGACCCCAAGAAATTTGCTACTATACATGATAAACCACAAACACCAAAAAAAAAATGGTGTCCAGAGATACGAGAGACCCACGAGAAAACTAGGGAAGTAAGTCCAAAGAGAACCAAAGGCGAACCAGTCGCAAACCAGTGAGAACCAGAGGTGATGACCCAAGAAAGTACTAAAGTCGTGAACCAGTCACTTACTAGAGAGAACCAAAGAGGCGTGAACCAAGAGAACCAGAGTCGGCACGACTAGAGAGGTTGCCGACGAGAACTAGGGAACCAGGAACCAGCGTCGCGACGAGATCCAGAAACGACGAGGACCAGAGTCAGCCCGACCAGCAAGGTTGCCGACGAGAATCAGAGAACCAAAAAAAATAAACCAGCGTTGCCGACGAGTGAGGACGAGGATTCCGGCGAGGCTATCTTTTAGGCGACACTAGGAGAGCGACAGCTAGGGTTCCGGCGAGTGAGGACGAGGGTTCATGCAAGGCTATCTCTCAGACAAGGCCCGGAGAGCGATGGCTAGGGTTTTTAAAAGGTTTTGCTCTAATACCATATCAATTTAATTGAATACCTCATTGTGAGGTTTCTTCTAATTATATAACAACGTTAGAGCTAATTAAGAGCTAATTACATGGCTGAATTTCAACAATTACATCAATCATATCTAACTAAATAGGAAGTTAAAATATACAGCTAATCACAAAATATATAAAACTATAATACAAGAATCATGGCATAAAAAGATAGGCTAATTATGGTTTGATATAATCTGACTGACAGCAAGATGAGAAAGTGGGAGAAAAGATGAAAACAACTTACTTGGAGAAACAAATGTAGTGAAGGCAGGGCAGTGCTAGCACAGAGGTAGCGAGGTGGCTGGTGAGAATCAATGCTATGTCTAACAGCGATGATCAGTTCTATGTTCGATAGCCACAACCAGTGTTGTGCTCGGCGATGGAGGGGCGCCGATTTACGAGATGAGAGGGGAGAGGTTTTGCAGAGAAGAGACGAAAATAGGATTCGTGGGAAAATATTGGAGTTGTGGCGCAAGAGGAATTGGACGAGGGTTTTAAGAGAGAAAGACACCAGCTTTTTTAGAGAAGATGGGAGAGAACAGTTACAAACAGAGATTGAGAATGGAGATACGCGGGAATAAAATTTGCGAAATAGGGGACTTCTATTTGCACACTTTTTTCTTCTTATAACACCCATTACTAATGTATTAAAAACTTATACATAACTAAAAAAGTGTTTGTACTGAAGATGGTCATAAGTAAATAAGGGTGTACATTAGGATATCCCAAACTTTCGTGGGAAAAAATTCTCAATTCAACCTATAATTTTTTAAAACAAATTATTTGAAATTGTTATCTAATTTAATCCCTAGCTTACAAATATTCAAATTAAATATGTGATCTTGCCATTTAAGAACGTAAAAATTATAATAACTATTTTATGAAAATATATAAAAATTAAAGCAAATTTTTTGAAAAAAGTTTAATTTAATTTATTTAATTAAGGATTGTTTCTAAAATTTATTATGAAAAAGTTTTGAAAGTTTTTTTACAAAACACAAATGAATTTATTATTTTTTATCATAAAATCAATGTTTTAACATGAAATATAATCATCACAATAATAGAATTCCTTTATGTGAGAAAAGTTTATTATCATCACAAAAGAATACGAATTTGTGACGAAATATAGTTATCACAAATAATTAAAAATTATTATGAGACAAAAAATAAAATTCGTGGCAAAAAGATACCAAATGTTACGATATATTGTCGTCACCAATAATTAAAGGCATTTTTGCGAGAAAAATAAAATTCATCACAAAACAAAACATGTACGTAATGTGACGAATTATTCTTGTCACCAATAGTTGAGTAACTTTTTGCGAGAAAAAATAAAATTCGTCACAAAAAAGATATGTATTAGTGATGAAATTAAAATTTTCTAGCTAAAAGATTATTTTTAGAGAGAAAAATAAGATTTGTCATTAAATTTTGTCACGAAAAACCTTATTTGTTATAATGTGACAAACTTCTCATCTACTTTGCAAGATGAGTTAACTTAATACTCTACCAGCTTCTCAAGATTTGTATTACAATGACTAGCAATCACATCCACTAAGGGATTATTGATATCTTTTCCACTAATACACTCTGACATGTCCTCGTTTGGAGAGCACACAGAATCATCACCCTATCCATCTATCACCTTCTGATATAAGTCTATCTCTTCTAGTACACCTGATTCAAGCATACTAAATAGATTTCAGAAGGAAGGAGCCTTACAAATGGTAGAAGCACTAAAAGTACATTTCGCTTTTTTTTTTTTTATTTGTTCCCATCCACTATACTCTTGATTTGAGCCCACCATTTTGTCTTCTTTCACTTTCTATTCTTGTTTGGGTAAAGAAGTAGAACTCGTGACCTTAGGCTTGTTAGGGCAAAAGTTATTAAAGTGACCAAAGATCATACACTTGTCACACTTTAGAAGCTTCCGAGGCACTTCTACTCTAATTTCATAAGAATACCCATAACTCAACTTTAGCATAAAAGAATATGAGATATTCTTATTTACTTGAATTTCAACACACACTCTCACGAAAGTAAGCCTTGCTTTGAATTTCGTATAGTCATCAAGGTACAAAGGTTTGCTAATAACACTTTCCACGTAACTTAAACCAATATTAGTCCAAAATTCAAGAGCCACATTATAAAACTTCACCCAAATAAGCACACTAAAAAACACCTCTGTAGATAAATGCATACCCAAGAACCATTTCTTGTAATAATTAGCTGACTCCCAAAGAAGTATGGACCCTTCTTGAGAATTGTTTCAAGAGCTTCTTTACTATTCATCTTGAAAATAAAAAAAAATCATTATCAAGAGTAATAACATCATTGAGATGTTCCTTTTATAACTTTTTTGCCCAAATTTTAACATAATAAAAAGATAATTTCCTATCAATGAAAAACCCCACCAAAACATTATTCCATTAAGAACACCCATCTTTAGAAACTTCAAGAGGGGGATTATCTTTTTATCAAAGTGAGATTTTTCATTTATCTTATCTTATCAAAATGAGATTTTTCATTCACAATGGTAGATCAAGACTTTATCTTGCTCGATTTTATTTTAATTGTTGCTCGGCTCTCCTCTAATTGGATTGTAAAATCAACCAACTGTTCTAACCCCGAAGTGGAACTCGGTTGGACTAGGGAAGTGACCTACATAAAACTCACGAGACCAAGTTGGAGGTCACTCACATCTAAACTAATAAAATTAGTTTTTTGTACAATAGATCCATCACTACCAACCTGATCAACCATAATATTATGAGTAAAAGAAAAACTCTCAATATCTGATCGACTAATGTTGCATGAAATTTCTTTAAAGTAAGTTTTGTAGATGAATCACTTTTATTTCTTGCTTTTTTTTTCATGAATAAAGCAATAAAGAAAAGTTAGAGCTCAAATGGCATTTCAACAAAAATCAGCAGAGAAAACCAAACAAAATCTTGAGTTCTACCCGAGATTGATTCAATCGAGTGAGGAGTAGAAAATCAGGAAAACCAATAGAGAAATTAATCGAAGCAACTGAAAAGGGGTTCTTCTTCCCACTGGTTAATCAGAGCAAACAAGAAGAATAGTACCTATCTGAAAAGTGGTTCTTCTTCCCACTAGTTAGCTTCAATTGACTGCTAGGGTAGGGCTTAATCGACGATCGGTAGAGAAATCCACTCCTCTTTGCGCCAACGCTTGACCTTGTCAGCTCTTTGTCGTCGCCAGCAACCACGGGAGGTTACTGAGACGAGGTGGTTCTCCATTGTTACTTCGTAGAGCTTCTGCTCCGTCTTTCTTTCTCTCTCTCTCACTAAGAACGCAGTGTTACAGTGTATCACTACCGCTTAGGGCGAGATGAGATCGGCGAGATCGAACGGCGAAAAGAGCTAGCGATAAGCAATAGCAAGATTGAGAGGCCCCGACGATGACTAGGGCAACAATGCCAACGGGGGCGAGAGCGCGCGGCGTCGAGATTGCAATTCGCAAGCGCTGGGTCTTACTTCTTCGCATTGCCTATTCAGTAATTTTATAATATTACGTGATATTATATGTGTAGTATTAACACTCAATTTGATAAAATAATAATTTAATTTTTTATGTTAATAAATTTTTTTATTATTTTATTAAATTATTATACTTTTTGAATTTCTAAAGACGGATTTAGAAACATTAACACCCCATGACACCCTTGCTTTTTGACAAATATGCAAACACCCCAAAAAGCAAGGATGAGAATGGTGTTTGCATATTTGTCAAAAAACAAGAGTGCTTATTAATGTTTTTAAATCAGTCTCATCACTTTTTAGGAGTGTCCAAAAAATCGTTGAAACCGTTAAATCGGTTCGGACCGATCCAAATCGTATGGTTTGGTTCGATTTTTTTGGTGAACGATTTGATTCCGGTTCTAAATAATTAAGAACCGTTTCTTATGGTTCGATTCTCGAATTAAGTTTTAAGAAATTGTATGGAAGCGAACCGATCCGTCACTTATTAATAATATTTATATTATATATTATATATAAATAAAAGAATTTAAAATAATATTTATTTTATTTTACTTCTTTTTTATTTCCCTTTT
>JAOTRH010229372.1:0-10227 GCA_034768845.1 Heliamphora exappendiculata
TATATATATTTGAAAAGTCTTTTGAAATTATTCTTTAAGAAAAAGATTATTATTTTATTTTAAGGAAAATTCAAAAATCATAGTATTCATAATCAGCACCCAAACAGCCCCCGAAAACCCCATGATGATCGTTAGAACTGGGTTCTAAATCTGTTTGACATGGCAGTCGCTGGTTCTAAATCCCTATGACTGGGCGATCGCTATGTGGCTCTTGAAAAACCTGGAGGTCGCTCACATGGGACATGGCGATTGCCAACTTGAGACGCGCATAAAGCCTCCCAAGCGCGCGAAAAAGGCTCATTCGCACCTTTCTTACTCTCTCTAGACTCCGGTGCTCTCAACCTTCTCCCTTGTCTCTCTTAGCTTTCTCCTGCTATTTTAGCTTCACGATGTTTACTCTACTGCTCGTGATCCCATTCTTCTTCATGGTGGGCCAAAGCCATGGGGATGATGACTCGGGGGCATGACAGGACCCTTCTGCTAGTGGGATCATTTTCACGCAGTCCACTGCTGCGATGGATGCTCTTGTACTTAAGGTGGAGCTTGCCTCCCATCGCATTGCTGATGAGGCGCGAGCTGCGGCTGCGGCGCAGATGGCTGCAGATGCTGCTGCTGAGGCCGCAGTGGCTAACTTCTTGGATCCCGACGCTGGAGATGACCATCCGGCACCCTTCGACCTGCACACCTACGCTCCTCTACCTCATCACGTGGTTCCACGTGGGATGAGACGCTACGAGCCTCCAGATGACGTGGTTGTTGTCGATGTTTTTCTGTAGAAGCCTGATCACCACATGTCTCGTCGACGCCCATCGGTAAGTTTCCTATCCCTATTGTTTTAATACTAAAGTATAAAATATCTCAAACGTAGACGCATGCTTAGGTTTCCCCATATGATGATGATGATTATGTTAATGAATGATGGTATATTTTGATGTGTTTGATGATGATGATGATTATGTGATAATAATTTATGAGATTTGGGCTTAACTTAGGCACCTATGAGATGGAGATTAAAACAGTAGGAACACTAGGATTTTTTAAACAACCAACCAAAAAAAAGGGGGCAATTATTTTAGCGAAAATCACAAAATAAAAGGCTTAAGGGAAATCTTTGTTTTTATTTTTGGGGGCAAAATGGAAAAATTTGTATCAAAAAAATCCTAAAAATCGGGGCAATGTTTTGTAAAAAATTTCTAAAAATTAGGGTAAAGGGATTTAAGAGGGCGCTAAAAATTGTTAGAAAATTTTCGAAAGTTCTAGAAAATTAAGAAAATATTTTAAAAAAAAATCTAGAGAATTTAAGAAAAAAAGGAAAAAAAGAAAAGAATTTTAGAAAATCCTGGGGAATTTATCGAAATTTTTTAGAAAATTAGGAAAAACTTTAGGAAATTTGGAAAACCCTAGAAAATTAATGAAAAATTTTAGAAAAGAAATCTTAGAAACATTGAAAAAAAAAACCTAGGAAAAAGTAGGAACATCCTAGTAAATTAAGGAATATTTTGAAGAAACCTAGGAAATTTTTGAAAAATTTTAGGAAATTTTAGGAGAATCCTAGAAAAACTAATAGAATGTTAGAAAATTTTAACAAAATTTAGGAAGATTGGGGCCAATTTTTAAAAACTCCTAGAAATTTATGAAAATTTTTCAAAAATCCAAAAAAAATTGAAGAAATCAATTTTAGAAACTTAGGGCAAAAAGGGGGGCAAAACACAAGGTTTTTTTTTAGGGTAGGGACTTGAACTTTCATTAAGTTTTTTTTTTTGGAGCTCATTATGAATAATTAATGGGAGCAAATTTAAAAATTCTAAAATTTTAGAGGAATTTTTGTCAAAAATCCTAAAATTTGGGGCAAATATTTTTTTATTTCTTTATTTATTTTTTATTTTGTATATATTTTTTTAATATTTTTAATATTTTTAATATTTTTTATTTTATTTTATTTTTACAGATTCTAGAAAATCTTAGAAATTTGAAGAAAATTCTAAAAATGTTTAAAATTTTTTTAAGAAAGTTCATGGATTTTAAGAAAATTCCCTCCCCCCCTTTTTTTTGTTTTTTTAGAAGATTTGGTCAAATTAATCATAAAGCGGTCAGGGTGAAAGGGGCAACACACAAAAATTTATTTTTTGGAAAGAATGGTTGATACAAAATAATAAAGGCCTAGGATGTGCAGAAACCATGAATCTAGTGTTAGAGTGCCCAGTTTTCTAGGGTTCGAAAAGAACTGAAAGATCATCACCTAGGGTTTGAATGATTTGCTTGACTTATCAGGGCATGTGTTTGATCCACTCTTTGCTTGTCTTCCTTTTACAGGCTGGTCACTACGTCCGAGGTTTCGGAGGTTCAGCCTCCGGGGAGGTGTTGGAGTGGTATGATGTCCTACCTGCTCCTAGCCGGGCTTATATTGATGCCTCTTGTTTTGCTCGTTTCATACCCCTACTAGGTAGAACGAGCAACGACCGGGTATGGCTGACAACCCTGGCCGAGCAGTGGTAGGATACCACCTACACTTTCCATTTCACTACCTTTGAGGCTAATCTAACACCTTTAGACTTCGCGCTCATTACCGGCATCTAGGTTGGAGGAGCTCCCATCCCATTTAATCCGACCAAAGCCTAGTCGACTGATGCGCTGACGTACTTCCTCGGGGCCGTTCCTGCTCAGATGGATCGTGATAGAGTTAGATACACCTGGTTCTTCAAGAAATTCAGACACTTTAGTGCACCGAGCCTCCTCACTATGGGTGGGTTGCCTGGGGTTTTCTGATGTACATGTTCGGTACCTCCTTGTTTTCGAATAAGGAGAATACCGTTCATTTGCATTACTTGGGTGGCCTAACTTGTCTTGACCGGGTTGCATCGTATGATTGGGGCAGCGCTGCTCTGGCTACTCTTTACAGTTTCATGAGGACACTGACCCGATTCCCTCAGAAGCTCAGCATTGGGGGATACTGGAGGGTCTGGGAGGTATGATTTAGCTTATGCAGTTCTTTATTTATTTCTGTTATCTATTACCCTCTACTTGCTGACATCTTTTTCTTTGCAGTTGTAGACCTACGAGTTTCTTGGGCTTCATATCCCAGCGAACTCTGCGGCAGACCCTCTGGTCATTCCCCGAGCAGCTCGGTGGTCCCGAGGGCTAAAGGGGAAGAAGACCGAGGGGAAGGACATCGACCACTTTCGAGTCTCCTTGGATCGGCTGACTCCTGACCAGGTATCTTTATTTACCGATTATTACTTTCTGCATTATACTGCCCGCTACACTGCATTGTACTTGTACTATTTCTCTTCTCTTCTACTCTACACACTGATTACTGTACACTGATTGTTATTATACACTGCACTATTTACTGTATTCTATAGGTTCATTGGGACGTGTGGAGAGGCATAAGGGATCGGGCTGGTGTGGATCTGATGCGCAGCCGCGACATTGTTGTGAGGCGTATCCTATTGGAGGGCCCATTTGGGCGGGAGTATTATCTGGGAGAACGAGTGGTTTGCCAGTCGCTCGGCCTGGATCACTTCCGGATCCTAGTGGTTCCTCCGGCTTGTATGCGCCGAACTGAGGATCTGAGCCGGGTCAACCTTCTCCTCGAGCTAGTGGGGACCCATGTTGTAGAGTTGCTAGTTGCTGAGGGGGACTACACTGCTTGGGCCCAGGCCCACCTACTAGGACCACTAGGTCCTGGTCCGGCTGGTGGCAGGAGGAGAGCTGTCACGCCCCAAACTCTACGTCACGTGAAACACCCATAAACAACCAAAACAACCAAACATGATACCCAACCCGGAAATACACTCTCAATTTAATCCATACATGCATTGCATATAAACGCCAAACGACTTACATTACACGACTCCAACGCCGAAAAACACGTTACAACATACATGTAATAAAACTAACAAAAAGGAAGACTATAGCTCTTCCACCTCTCCAAAACCTTCGAATCAGCGTGCGTGATCGGTACCTGAAAATATTTTATCCCACACCGTGAGCCAAGGCTCAGTAAAAACTAGATAAGCACGCAATATAAACAAAACATGCTAGGAAATCGAACTGCAGTTTTAGACTCTCTTTCAAGCCTTAAAAATAATTTTCACATACAAGGGAAATTGAGGATACAAACCATGTTTTGACTCGCACACAGGAGCCTAGAA
Source organism: Heliamphora exappendiculata (assembly GCA_034768845.1). Taxonomy (NCBI): domain Eukaryota; kingdom Viridiplantae; phylum Streptophyta; class Magnoliopsida; order Ericales; family Sarraceniaceae; genus Heliamphora; species Heliamphora exappendiculata. The sequence goes on from JAOTRH010229372.1 coordinate 4,155, forward strand.
AATAGTTGAAAAATAGTTTTTAGATCACGATTCACACGACTCTTAAAAATAATTTGAAAATTGGTATATCCATCCCGTAATTCAGTTCATGCAAGCCATGTAACTTCTCAGACTGAACCTGAGGGACCACTGCCCCAACAAACGCGTCTTCTCGACCTCAAGCCGAAGGATCGCCGCTCCAACACATGCATCTTCTCGGCCTTTCGCCGAGGGACCGCCGCCCCAACACATCTTCTCGGCCTCAAGCTGAGGGACTACAGCACCAACACATGCATCTTTTTGGCCTCAAACCGAGGGATTGCCGCCCCAACACACGCCAAGTTAACCAGAGTTAACATCTACTGGATCACACATTCATCTCACCCATTTCATACACATATGCAAACCTAAACCAGGAGTTAAAGCATAAAATCACGTCACATACTACACAAGCGACTCACACCTCATGCACCACATGCATCCGCTCCTTAGAGCCCTGCCTATAAACCTTGAGTTTTAAAGCATAAACAACGTTATACATAATGATATTCAAAATTATGTAAATCACATTACATAATTTATGCATAAATAAACTAGAATTATAAATGCATAAAGCTATGTATAACAGTACATCAAGATGCAGATAGCAACATAACCGAACGCCAACTCATGTGTCACATGCACCTGTCATCCACTCACCCGAACAACCCGACCACACCTATACCAAAGACCAACATAAAGCCCAAAAAGAACCACGGGCTTAACATGCCCCGAACCTAACGTAGCATAACACCCTACAGCTAACCGTGCACGTAACCCAAGGACGGCACCAACACAAACACACGAGATCATCACACAATCCTCGAAATCACCACGCGACCAATCGAACCCCAAAAGAAATTCATACGTATTTGAATCGACTAATTTCCATAAATTAATCAATTGAATACCATAGAACACCAATTGAAAACCAAAACCCAACTACCAAAACACAAACGCCCAACAAAGTCCCACGACGCCTACAAGAACGCCACAACGTCCCACGGAACATGGAATTTGGTCAAAAAGGCCAACAAGGATGAAAAATAACCTTTTCCCAAACATTTGGCCAAAATGGGTGAAAATCGATTTGAAAATCTTGATATACCTTCACTCTTTTGATCATAACATTTTCTACAAAAAGAATTTTAAAGTGAGAGAGGTGTCATTGGAAAGAAGACTTCTGGGCCTTCAATTTGAACACAAAAATGACCCAATTTCAAATCCAGACAAGGGAGATATGATCAAAAGAAAAAGGCCAAAAAATAGCTATGTGGACCCGACGCTCACGAGACGCTCGCGAAGCGCTTGAGCGCCTCTCCAATAAAGGGCAGTGCTTGCTATGTGCTCGCTCGGCGCTTGAGCGCCCTTCTACCCGAGAATAGCCTAGATTTGCTATTCTTGGTGTTCTAAGCCTCCAAACTCTCCAACACCCACTATGATTCTTCAAAACACTCATAAACTTACAAATTCGTATATATTAAACTCCCACGGACAAACACGAACTCAAACTACCAAAGATCACCAAACGATTTCAAAACTCGGTTCCATTCACCAAAAATGCACAAAAATTCTTTTTAAACCAAAACTTGATTTTTTTGAAACAAAGTCAGATTTACCGCAATTCGACTGGTAAAAATACACCAGATTACACGTAGCACCTCTATGAAACATACAGGTAAAAATACACCAGATTACACGTAGCACCTCTATAAAACATACAGGTTTAGAATCCTATCTCGGTGAGTTCAAAACTCGACATCTCGATCCACGTGTAAAACAGAGCTTCGTAAGAATAAAATTCTATCTGGATGAACGCGTAGCCCACCGTGCCAATAGTAAGGATCCGCTGTTGGATCGTTGAAAATTGAGCCCCGGGCCCCCGAGAAGATAGAGAGAAGGGAGAGAGAAAATGGAGGATACTTAGTTGTTAAGTTTTGAAAATATCTTTTAAAAATATCTAACTCCAGATATTTATAGGCCTCCAAAATATCTTTTTTTTTTTAAATTTTCAAAATTTGTACCGTAACATCCCACGCCCCCAAGAACCTACCCCGCATGCATATCTAAGCTCAATCATGCATAAAAAACAATAAGAACGTGCTCAAACAAAAACACGAAACGCGTGTCAAAAAATGCCAAAAAAAACGGGTCAGGGTCTCACAACTCTACCCCCTTAAAGAAATTTCGCCCTTGAAATTCAACATAAGGTCAAACAAACAATCCCGTCGATTAAAATCAACGCAGGTACATGAGATGGTCAGCCAAACCATTCCTAAGATATGATCGAACAAGGTCAAGCATTCTAAACAATGGCCTACAATCTCAAAGACTCAGGATCTATAACTCACCTCAACTACACATCCTCACCAACCGCTGCCTCAACAACACGGCACACCACTCACGGAAACCATCACCAACTCCCAAACCCACGGCCACAGCCTCGACCACGGACTCACCGTCTCTGCACAAACATCGCCTCTATATGAAAGTAAAGGCAGAACATAAGACGCATCACATAGCATGAACATAAACGCTAACCATGTAAGCATGCTAACACATAGCCACATAGATTCATGCTAAACAAAACCAACATACCTAGGAGAACCAACAAGAATGACGCGTCAATCTGGATAACCTACTCAGATTCCCTACTAGAAATTATGTCATCTAAACGCATTTCTGACTTGACTCCCAAATTTGTTAATCCAAACGACCAAAGGCAGGATAAATCATTCCCACGGTTCTACCCCCATGCTCACATATACACATCGTTCACATATCTAACATGCTGACTCGATTAGGTTATCAAAGCAACGAGACACATGCAGTCAAGCACACGCAATCAACCTCACACGGGAATGCACCCTCTTTCCACAGCTCTTAGGTATTCAAACCTAGAGCTCTGTTATCAATCTGTCACGCCCCAAACTCTGGGCCACGTGAAACACCCATAAACAACCAAAACAACCAAACATGATACCCAACACGGGAATAGACTCTCAATTTAATGCATACATGCATTGTATATAAACGGCAAATGGCTTACATTACACGGCTCCAATGCCGAAAAACACGTTACAACATACATGTAATAAAACTAACAAAAAGGAAGATTATAGCTCTTCCACCTCTCTAGCACCTCCGAATCAGCACCTCCGAATCAGCACGAGTGATCAGTACCTGAAAATATTTTATCCCACACCGTGAGCCAAAGCTCAGCAGAAAGTAGATAAGCATGCAATATAAACAAAACATGCTAGGAAATCAAGTGCAGTTTTAGACTCTCTTTGAAGCCTTAAAAATAATTTTCACATACAAGGAAAATCGAGGATACAAACCATGTTTTGACTCGCACACAGGAGCCTAGAAAATAGTTGAAAAAGGGTTTTTAGATCGCGATTCACACGACTCTTAAAAATAATTTGAAAATTGGTCTATCCGTCCCGTAATGCAGTTCATGCAAGCCATGTAACTTCTCGGACTGAACCCGAGGGACCACTGCCCCAACAAACGCGTCTTCTCGACCTTTAGCCGAAGGACCGCTGCCCCAACACATGCGTCTTCTCGGCCTTTCGCCGAGGGACCGCCGCCCCAACACATGCATCTTCTCGGCCTCAAGCCGAGGGACTGCTGCCCCAACACACGCCAAGTTAACCAGAGTTAACATCTACTAGATCACACATTCATCTCACCCATTTCATACACATGTAAACCTAAACCAGGAATTAAAGCATAAAACCACGTCACATGCTACACACGCGACTCACACCTCATCCACCACATGCATCCACTCCTTAGAGCCCACATGCATGCCTATAAACTCTGAGTTTTAAAGCATAAATTATGTTACACATAACGATATCCAAAACTATGTAAATCTCATTACATAATCCATGCATAAATAAACTAGAATTATAAATGTATAAAGCTATGTTTAATAATACATCAAGACGCAGACAACTACATAACCGAGCGCCAACTCATGTGTCACATGCACCCATCATCCACTTACCCGGATGACCTGACCACACCTATACCAAAGACCAACATAAAAACCCAAAAAGAACCACGGGCCTAACATGCCCCGAACCTAACGTAGCATAACACCCTGCACCTAACCGTGCATGTCACCTGAGGACGGGACCAACACAGACACACGAGATCACCACACGATCCCCGAAATCACCACGTGACCAATCAAACCCCAAAAGGAATCCACAGCTATTTAAATCAACTAATTTCCATAAATTAATCAATTGAATACCATAGGATGCCAATTGAAAACCAAAATCCAACCACCAAAACACTAACGCCCAACACACACCTACGATGCCTACGAGAACGCCACAACGTCCCACGGAACATGAAATTTGGTAAAAAAGGCCAACAAGGATGAAAAACAACCTTTTCCCAAACATTCTGCCAAAATTGGGTGAAAAACGATTTGAAAATCTTGACATACCTTCACTCTTTTGATCATACCATTTTTTATAAAAAGAATTTTAAAGTGAGAGGGGTGTCATTGGAAAGAAAACTTCTGGTGCTTCAATTTGAACACAAAAATGACCCAATTGAGAGTCCAGACGAGGGAGATATGATCAAAAGAAAAAAACTAAAAAATAGCCCTATGGGCCCAGCACTCGCGAGGCGCTCGCAAAGCGCTTGAGCACCTCTCCAACAGAGGGCAGCGCTCACTAGGCGCCTGCTCGGTGCTTCAGCGCCTATCTACCCGAGAACAGCCCAAATTTGCTGTTCTTGGTGTTCTAAGCCTCCAAACTCTCCAACACCTACTATGATGCTTCAAAACACTCATAAACCTACCGATTTGCATATATTAAACTCTCACGGGCATGCATGAACTCAAACTACCAAAGATCACTGAACGAAAAGCTTCAAAACTCGGTTCCATTCACCAAAAATGAACAAAAAGTCTTTTGAAACCAAAACCCGATTTTCTTGAAACAAAATTAGATCTATAGCAATTCGACCGGTAAAAATACACCAAATTACACGTAGCACCCTTATAAAACATACAGGTCTAGAATCCTACCTCAGTGAGTTTAAAACTCGACGTCTCAATCCACGTGCAAAACAGAGCTTCGTCAGAATGAAATTCTGTCCGGATGAATGCGTAGCCCACCGTGCCAATAGCAAGGATCTGTTGTTGGATCGTCGAAAATCGAGCCCCGAGCCTCCAAGAAGTTAAAGAGAAGGCAGAGAGAAAATGGAAAAAACTTAGTCGTTAAGTTTTGAAAATATCTTTTAAAAATATCTAACTCCAGATATTTATAGGCCTTAAAATATATATATATATTTAAAATTTTTCAAAATTCACACAGTAATATCCCACGGCCCCGATAACCTACCCTGTATGCATATCTAAGCTCAATCATGCATGAAAAGAAATAAAAACATGCTCAAATGAAAACACGAAATGCGCGTCAAAAAATGCCGAAAAAAAAAATGGGTTAGGGTCTCACAAGAGCACCGGAGGCTGGTGGTGGTGATGCTGCCGTTGGAGGGGCTGCTGCTGCTGGAGCTGCTGTCGCTGCCATTGCTGGTGATGCTGCTGGCGGGGTGAGGGGCCCAGAGATCCCATGGGACGTCCAGATTGTAGAATATGGCTTCCCTTTCTCTCTGCCAGTTCCTGTTTCGTCGGCATCAGAGTTCAGGGCTGACATTGGCAAGGTTTATTTTCTTTCTTTCCGCCAGTCACTTGTTCTTTCTTTTTCTGTCTAGTTTTTCCTAAACTGTTATCTTCTATAGGTCGATCAGGCTTGGTTAGACCGGACAATGCTGATGGTCACCGGCTTGATTGTTAGGGTTGGTATACTGAAAATCATGTTTTTACTATTTAATTTTATTTTTAATAAAATTAATTTATTTTTAATAAAATTAATTTTCTATTTTATAAGAATCTTTATGAGTAATGTATGTGTATCATTTCTTTGATATGCATGGATGTCCAATATTCCGTATAGTATTTAATCTGGTGTGTAGAGTACGACTTACACACAGAAGACCAGATTTTAGATTCTTGCAGAATATAAGT
>JAOTRH010229383.1:0-10227 GCA_034768845.1 Heliamphora exappendiculata
GTGTCTCTACGTTGATGGCATGCTCATTGTGGAAAGTAATGACAAGGTTATCCAGTCCACTAAAGATATGTTGAATTTAAAGTTTGACATGAAGGATATGGGTCTCGCTAATGTGATTCTGGGTGTACAGATCACCAGAATATTAGACGGCCTTATGTTGTCTCAAACTCATTATGTTGATAAGATTCTGAGAAATTTTAACAATTCTGACAATAAAGTCACCAGGGCCCCGGTGGACATGAGTGTCCATTTATCCAAGAATGGAGGAAGAGTGTCTCCGAATTGAAATATTCTCAGGTCATTGGGAGTCTAATGTACTTGATGAGTTGTATAAGGCTGGACATAACTTACTCAGTAAGTAGACTGAGCCGATACACGAGTAATCCAGGACATGATCACTAAAAAGCGATAGTTAGATTGCTATGCTATTTGAGATATACTCGTAATCTGGGACTACACTACACCGGATATCCAGCAGTATTAGAAGAGTACTATGATGCAAACTGAATATCGAACACGAAAGACTCAAAGTCTACAAGTGGATATGTATTTCTACTTGGTGGTGCAGTGGTATCTTGAAATTTTTTTAAACAGATGTGTATAGCACGTTCTACGATAAAATTAAAATTTATTATTTTAGATAAAGCAACCGAAGAAGCCGAATAGCTACGATAATTTTTAGAAGATGTTCTAAGATGGCATAGACCTGTACGAACTATATGTATCCATTGCGATAGTCAATTGGCAATAGGTAGGACACAGAGTCATATATATAATGGTAAGTCTAGACATATACGTCGTAGACATAATACCATTATAAAATTATTCTCAAGTGGGGTTGTCACAATTGACTATGTAAAGTCAAAGGACAATATTGTGGATTCGCTAACCAAAGGGTTAACCAGAGTGTTATTTGAAAGAGCATCGATTGGGAATGGGATTAAAACCTGTAACATAAAAAGATATTGTGAAGAAAAACCCAACCTACCTGACTGAAAATCCCAAGATCTAAGTTCAATAGGACAACCTAATTGCTTATACCTAGGATAATCACCGTGGAGTTTGTGAACTCTTATCTATTTCTATGATGCAGCGGTGATTTGGGAAGTTAAACATTAGCTTTTAATGATTTTTACTGGTGAGCCAGGCAGGTATAGAGAAATACCATTGGATAAAAGTCACCTACGTGAGTATGAAGTGGGGTCGCTTCTTTGAGAATTTGACAAGGCAAAATTCTCGAGAAAATACTTACAGAATCAAGAAGAGTGTTTCATAGCCAAAACGAACACAACCGTCAGAACAAAAACTTCGTTGTGAAAGTTGTTGTGCGAAATCTATTGTCTCAGTTTACTGCTAATGCAACACAATTCAAGGCGGAGCCGCCCACTTATTTTCCAGTGAATCGGATAGGTTCTCACAAGAGAAGGTTCAAGGCTAACCGCTACCTATCCTATGCAAGGACTTTCAGCTGTCTATCTCTCTTGCAATCAACTGTGTTATCCCGCTAATTTCATTCATGGGGTGTGGCGTTTGGGATTTTGGGGTCATTTTGAAAAACGTTCAAAAATAAATAATTCAAAGAATGTTTAGAAAAATCTTTTAACATCTTGAAAATTAAATTTTAAAATTTTTTTTTGTTGAAAATAGAGTCGCCACTTAATTTTTGAGAAAAATTAAAAAAAATAAAATTAGCTACTGATATTTAAAACGTTAACCAAAGAAAGAGGATTTAGGGGTTAAGGTACGAATCGAGAAAGGTGTTAGGCACTCCATTCGTCCAACCGTAAGGTTGACCTCTACTAATTATCATTGGTTCTTTAATATGATTTCTCAAATGTATACAAATAGAAAAAATAAAAATAAATAGAGAATATCCAAAATTAAATATGAAAAATGCATAAAATATGTGCATAGCACTCCAAAACACATAAGTATCAAAAAAAAATTTAAGTCTTATGACATGCAATTTCTATCTAACGGATGCATGAAATATACCCAGATGCAATATTGTTTAAGTAATCTAAACTAACATAATTTGATTAGGAGAATAAAATGCTAAAATTATCTAAACATGGACTGCAAGTAAAAATAAGTTAAAGGCATGATTTTAAATAAAATAACCAAAATATGTATAATACCAAAGCAAACTAGGTAGAGAATAAATCAGATAGAAAATAAACTAAACTAGGTAGAAAGTAAACTAGGTAGAATTAAGAAATGCATACAAAAGACATTATTAAAAAAAATTGCTAACAAAAGAAAAAAAAGGGTTTTATACTTAAAGAGAAATTAAAGTTTCAAAAGAAAAAAAAATATTTGACAAAATAAGAAGGGTAGAAAATACTATTAAGAAGAAAATTTAATTATTTACATAAAAGATGAAAGTAAGAAGTATAAAAAAAATATTAAAAGATATTTTTATGATTTTGTACTTTTTGTAGTTAATAGAAGAAAAGAAAAGAAAAACATTGTAAAAGAAAAGTTAAGCTAACAACGGAAGATTTTAAAATAAAAAGGAGATTTAGTTATTAACATTTTATACTTTAAATGAGAATAAAAGAAAAATAAAATAAAATAAAAAAAAGAAGTGACATGAAAAGGATAATTGAGTTTTAACTATTATGAGAAAAGAAAATTATAATACTATTTAAAAGTAAAAATTAATTTAAAAGTCTTTTTGTAATTTTTGGGTTTAATCAAAAGAATAAAAGAAATACTATAGAAAGAAAATTAAGGTAACTTCGAAAGGAAAGAAAGAGAAAATGTAATATTTAAAAGAGATTTAAACTAATAATAAAATTCTAAAAAAAGAAATTACGCTAATATTAAAAGAAAAGAAGATGAAAAATAAAAACTAGCAAAGGAGAATTAAATTAATGCTTAAATTAATATTAAAAAGAAAGAAAAGAAAGTGGAATACTAGCATTAAAAAAATAAAATTAATGATAAAAGAAGGTAGAAAGCTACATTAAAAGAAAAAAAATGCTAGAAAAATAAATTATATTAAAAATAAAAAAGAAAGAAAAAATATAAAATGACTACTAAAACATTAAGCTAATACTTCAAAAGAAAATAAAGAAAAAAAATAAAAATAAAAATTACTAACTAGAAATAGAACATTAAACTAAAAGACATTAACAACAAATTATATTACAAGAAAATGAAATAGGATGCTATTGAAAGTAAAGAAAAGAAAATAAATGCTAGAATGTTAAATTAACATTAAAAAATAAAATAATAAAATTAAATAGGTGTAATATTGACAATTACAACCATTTTATGTAAGTGAATTAATTATAACAATTAACAACATTAACAAGTTGAAATTGGTAGGAATGTTGGCAATATTTAATGATTTGATTAAACTTAATTCAAATAAATAAATAAATAAGTAAGCTAAATAAAATAAATTACTAGAACATAAATAAAGTAATTAATAAGTAAAGTAAGAATATAATTAAAAGAAATACGTAAATTGAAATTGAATTTTAACCCGATCACTCCGAAAGAAAAGAAATGGAGTTAGAAGAATCGGAGTTCCAAACAAAATACCTGAATTGCTTAGGAACCCTCAAGTTGGTGGAATGAGCTTTAATGGTCGGGTGGTGATCCAAGCAAGGGTTTGGGATTATTGGAGACTCGGATCTCAGTATTTTAGCAGGACTTCGGCGTCGGGACTTGAAATTGCTCGGCAACTCGGCAGAGCTTCTCTCACTAAACCTCTCTATATATTTTTTTGTCTTTGAAAATGTACCAAATGTATGGTATTTATAGAATTCTTCAACCAATGAAATGCTACCACGTTCTAAGGCATGTTAGGCCATTTGGAGTTAGCGGCCGCCACAATGTGAGTTGGTGGTCGCCATGTTGAAGTTGGCAGTCACCATGTTGAAAAAGGTTCCACAAGGTTCTATTGGAAGTCACCACACTGAACATAACGGTCGCCACTTATGGCAATGACTTGAGCAACTAGTTATCAATGGTTTGGTATAACTTCATTGGTTTTGAAGGTTTCTGATGGTTTTTGATGGTCGGATTCAATTACCGAGCTTAGATCACTTCTCGAGGATCGAACTGAGACACCATTCTAACTGTTTCCATCATCAAATCCACCTAAGATTGGGTGGGGTCAAATTGGGGTGCCTACAGTTGCCTCTCTTTGATATAACTTGTATAGCAACGCGTGATACAAGTTGTATCAAAGATCCAAAGACAACAGCCATTTGACCGAGCCGTCAATCTCAGGCCACAAATACACATTCATGCATATGATGCTGGTCGTACTCGAATTTTTATCAAGCTGCCTACGTACCCTTTCTTTAGGGATCAGACCAAAATATAGTCCCTGGGGCAAGATGCAATGATGCATGATAAGAAAGACGATACAGATGCTGGTATGATCGAACAAATCCTAAAGATCGAGTTAAGATCTAAAGTGAGTGCAAACAAGTCAAATATCGAATTAAGATCCAAGAACTCGATTGGGAGTAAAATAATTTTAAAAGGATCGAGTTATGTTCTAAGAAATTATCTTAACCAAAAAAGCAATTGATCGGTCGAGTTAAGACCTCATAATTATGGGATGGAAGCGAAATAAAAATAATTAAAAGCCAAGTTTATGACTTAAATTTAGATTTATCGGAAGAAAACTGCGAATTAATAGGTCGAGTTAAAACCTGATAATTCGGGGCCAAATAAAAATAATCAACTGCCTAGTTACGGCTTAAAATTAAATTTATCGGAGGAAAATTGCGAATTAATAGGTCGAGTTAAGACCTGAAAATTCGGGACAAGACGTGAGATAAAAATAATCAAAAACCTAGTTACGGCTTAAAATTAAATTTATTAGAGGAAAATCGCGAATTAATAGGTCGAGTTAAGACTTGAAAATTCAGGACAAGACGTGAGATGAAAATAATTAAAAGCCTACTTACAGTTTAAAATTAAATTTATCATAGGAAAATCACGAATTAATATATCGAGTTAAGACATGAAAAATCGGGATTAGACGTGAGATAAAAATAATCAAATGCCTAGTTACGGCTTAAAATTAAATTTATCGGAGTGGAGACCGCGAATTAATAGGTCGAGTTAAGATCTAAAAATTCAGGACAAGACGTGAGATAAAAATAATCAAATGTCTAGTTACGGCTTAAAATTAAATTTATCGGAGTGGAGTAATCACACAAATATTCTGAAAAATACCAAAAATTTTTATTTTAAAAGAATGCACAAAATAAAGAATTTAGAGAAATAAACACCGAAGATTTTTTTTTTTTTTTACTGTTTATATTATTTTTTAATTATTTATTATTTTTTATTTTTTAACTAACGAAAATAAATTACATGAAGCAAAATCACCAAATGCTAAAAGAATATAACAAAATAACAAAACTCCCAAACAGTCTCTTAGACACCCTAAACGCAATAATAACGTTCTGACATGGCGATCGCCAAGATGGAAGTGACGTGACGTTTGACAACGTGGCGATGGCCAAGGTGAATTCCCTTTGACATGGCAGTCGCCCACCGTAGACACCCCAATTTGACTTCGCCCATTCTTAGGTGAATCCGATAATGAAAACAGGTGGAATAGTGCCCCAGTACGATCCTCGACAAGTGATTCAAGCTCGGTATTTGAACCCGGAACCTTCAAACCAATGAAATTTTATCGAAATATCGAAACTTATGGCCCAAGTAATGCGACCGCCGTGTTCATTGTGGCAATCACCAATAGAACCCTAGCAAAAAATGGAGACCGCCATATTTCGTCATGTCGACCGCCAACTTGAATGATGGCGACCGTCATAAATTTTGTGGAACCTTTCAAAAAATTGGCGACCGCCAACTTCAAATGGCCTGACGTGCCCCCAAAACGTGGCAGCATCTCATTGGCTGATAAACTCTATAAATACCGTACCCCTTGTACATTTTCAAAAAGAGAAAATGAGGGTGAGGTTTTGAGTGTGAAATTTTGCCGAGTTGCTGAGGAATTTCGAACCCCGACGCTGAAATTCTACCGAAATACCGAGTCCTGATCCTTCAATACCTACATTTGAAGCCCTATCTTGGAATCACCATCTGAGAATTGAAGCACATTCCCCTATTTGAGGATTCCACGATTCACGTACCTTGTTTGGATCCCCAGTTTTCTAGCTCCATTTTCTCTCTTTTGAAGGGACCGGGTTAAAATTCAATTTCAAATTGCATATTCTTTTTATTTATATAATTAATCTCATTTACTTTATATAATTTAGTTATTTTCTTTACTTCTTTAGTTATTAATTTTCTCACATTCACACTTAACACAATTGTTATTTCTTTTAATTAATTCATTAAACTAGTGTTAATATATCTCTACCAATTACAACTTGATAATGCCGTTAATTGTTATAATTAAAGCACTTACATGAAAATGGTTGTAATTATCAATATTGCACCCATTTAATCACTAATTTTCTCTTAATGTTAATTTAGTTCTTTCTTTATTAGTACTTGTTTCTTTTAATTTAATGTTATAGTATTAGTTACATTCTTTTTTTTATTAGTCTAATTTTTGTTTATTAGCATTTTATTTTATATTCTTTTTTTTGTACTATTAATTGAATGCTCCATTTTAATTCTTAACTTTCATTCAATAGTAATGTAATTTTCTTAGCATTTACTTCATTTTTTCTTTTTCTTATAATATAATTTTATTTTCTTTTTCATGTTTTATTTCTTTTAGCTTAATGTAATTTTCTTTCAATACATTAGTCATTTCTTTCTTATAATCTTAGCTTAATGTTCTAATTTTTATTTTTCATTTTCTCTTCTTTTTCTTTTCTATAGCATTTTATCTTATTTTATTATTTATTTTCTTTTCTTTAATGCTAATGTTATATTTTTTTTATTTTCTCTTTAATGTTAGTTCCTTCACTAGAATTAATCTAATTTTTCTTTGTTAGTTTTTATTTTCTTTTAATAATAGTATAACTTTTCTCTCTAGCATTTTATTCTCATTTTTTTTATCATTAGCTTTATTTTCATAATAAAAGTTTTATTTTCTACAGCTTGATTTTCTTTTCTTAGTATTTATCTTATTTTTCTTGACATTTTTTTTATTTTTATTAAACCTAAAAATCACAAAAAAGCATTTTACGTTAGTTCTTATTTTTCTTCTAAATGGTAGTATAATCTTTGTTTTCAGAACTTTTTCGTTTATCTCATTTCTATTATTTTTCATTGCTTTATTTTAAAAAAAACATAGAATGAAAATAGTGTTTTTTTAAGTAGTTTAAATAAGTATTTTCTTTAACATTTTTGGCTTAACTAATCTTTTGTAGGTATTCTTTTATTTCTTTTTTCTTCAAATTAAAATTTTAAATATTTGTTTATTAATGTACAAAATGTTTCTTATTAGATTTTATGATTTTGGTTAGTTTTTAACACGACTTTTTTTCATGCTTTGCATACGCTTTTAGATAATTTGACAACATGCATATTGTATATAATAGTTTAAGATTTTATTTCACAATTATTTGGCATACTTTCTAGCAATTGATATTTAGGTAATTTTAGCATTCTTTAGCTTATTTTGTTCTTTCATTTCAATTATAATAATTTATGATTATTTTTAAAATTGCATGTGGTTGTGTTCCATATATCCTTTAGATAGAAATTGCATGCCATAGGATTTAGAATTTTTCTTTTGACATTTATATTTTTTGGAGTGTTATGTACATATCGTATGTATTTTTTATATTTGATTATAGATGTTCTCTCCTTACCTCTATTTCTTTATTTGCATGTATTTGAGAAATTCTATTAAAGAACCAATGATGATTAGTAGAGACCAACCTTTTGGTTGGGCGAATGGGGTGCCTAACACATTTTCCGATTCGTACCTTAGCCCCCGAATCCTCTTTTTCTGGTTAACATTTTGAAAATCAGTAGCCAATTTTATTTTTCTTAATTTTTCTCAAAAACTAAGTGGCGACTCTATTTTCCACGAAAGAAATTTTTAAATTTTGATTTTCAAGGTGTTAAAAAGATTTTTTTTCTAAATATTCTTTGAATTCCCATATTTTTGACCATTTTCCAAAACCCCTCAATCCGAGTCATACAGTATTTTCTGGCGACTCAGCTGGGGACTAGTTTATAAAATCAAATAAGAGGGCTAGACTAAAAAATATCATTGGTTCTTAATAAAATTTCTCATTTGCATTTTCGCATGCATATGCATTGTTCTTCAAACTCCCATGCCTAATCGATCTGATGCTCTGAACGTTAATTCGTTTTGGAAATTGTTGAGAAAACGGGCAACTCTTACTAACTGTACGCTATCACAGGTGCAGTAAAAGAGTCTGAGCGTACTATTTGACCATGTTCTGCATGGGAGATATATACCTTGCGCTATTCAAAAAGTACCATTTTCAATTGACCAAAGTTGGCCTTTTGCATATAGTGAACTTAGACCCCCCCAATTAGATGTTGCTAACCCTAGTAGGATTATGTATTTTTTTTCATTGTATGTTTTGTTTGTATACTGTTAGGATTGTTTTGATCAAGTTTAGGCTAGTTCTTTCTCTGGGTTCAACCCGGATTTTCTGTTATCCTGTGCTTAGGCTCGCTTTTCCTTCGGGTTCTTACCCGAGTTTTGTTTTTCATCATATTTGATCTTTCTTACTGTTGTTTTCTTTTCGGGGTCATGCTTGTGTTTTGTTTTAACACTTCTAGGGTAGTTTTCTCTCTCCTTTGACATCTTCCCAGGTCATTAGTTCCCTCTCCCTTGATATGGGCTCATTTCTTTCAAACCCTTATAACACCCGTGAGAGTTATTTTCCTACCGTCATGTTGTCCGTTTTTAGGTCGAACCAATCCGATCAACGTAGCTCTATTTCCTGCCAAAGTACTGTTCGTTTCCTTGTTTCAGATGGACTTTTCCTCTAAAATTTAGTTGTTTCCCTCTCTTAACCGTCGTTTTAGTTTTTGGGTTATCATGTTGTGCCACTGGCACGAGCCTGACTGGGGCATTATGTCGATCTCCGTGTTTATCTGCTCATGATTTATTATTTTGGAAATTCGAGATATTTGCTACCTGTTGCCAGAATGTTTTCCTGGAAAGAGTTTGATACTAGTTACTCTACTTTTGGGATTCTGGTATTCTCTGTGAGTTTACCATTGAGCTGAGAAAAGTACAGCCAGCACGTGTTTGGAAAAGATCAGTGACAGGAAGACTCTGTAGGGTACCCAAACAGTCAGTTGAGATGGCAAAAAATGAGGTGAATCTGACATCCCTAATGAGGGCAATCGCTGATATACAACGAGCCAAAGAATAGCAGACCCAGGCTCAAGTGCAATGTCAGGCACAGACCCGAATAATTCAGGCTCGTATCCCAGTTGTGAATAGACAACCAGATGACACAAATGAGAATGCTGAAGACTTTTGGAATGACAACCAGGTCCCCGATGGACCACAAGTTGTTCCACCACCACCACGAATCCCTCGTCAGGTGATAGTTGTGGAGGAAAATACTACACAGTCTAGAGAATGTGCACTGATTGAGAAGATCAACAGAATGGAAAAGGTCCTTAGAAAAGCCAAGGGAGTTGAGGAATATATGCTCGATGTAGGAGGACTCTGCCTGTTCCCAGATGCTAAATTGCCATAAAAGTTTAAAATGCCAGACATGAAAAAATTTGACAGAACCGGAGATCTCAGAATTCATCTCCGAATGTACGTTGGTACCCTGTCGCCAATGGAAATTGACGATCAGTTGAAGGCTCAACTCTTTCTCCAAACTCTTTCTGGGGCAGCCCAAAAATGGTTTCTCTCCCTTGATATAGCCAAAATTAGAACTTGGAAAGACATAGCAACAGCTTTTATAAGCCAGTATAGTTACAATATCCAACTAGATGTAACTATCTGAGAGCTCAAAATGACCCGACAGGAGAACCGAGGGTCTTTTGTTGATTTTTTGACCTGGTGGAGGGACAAGGCTGCCAAGATGACAAACCGGCCCTCTGAGAAAGAACAAGGATAGTGGTGAAGAACCTATAGTCCCCGTGAAAGCGTTATTTGATCACGCAGCCACTCTCTACATTCGAGTAGTTGTTTGATGCTGGGGTTCAGATAGCATATGCAATCCAGTCTGGGGACATTGAAAAGACTGAGCCAAGCCAGAAGCCTAGAAGGACTTTTCTCACAAACAACCAGAACCAATCCGTTACTACCAACCTTGTGTC
>JAOTRH010229394.1:0-10226 GCA_034768845.1 Heliamphora exappendiculata
AATTCATATCTTAAACGTGGGGAGAATTCAGTGCATTTGATAATTGAAAACTCAAGACATAATTTGAGTTAGGGCCACGAGTTCAGTCAAGACCTTTAGTGGAATAAGTTCTGGTTCGTGCAAGAAAGGATCTAACTCGATAATAGAGTTAGGGATATTCGATTTTCTTGTACGGTTAACCCAAGTCCTATACTTCCTCGTGATTCCTCACGTAGCCCATTATATGCACGGATATTTTTCTTATTAGTTTTGGTAATTATTTAATTTAATTAGAATGCCGATTTTGCCACCGGAGTAATTCAGGAATTAAATTAAATATTGAGGGACGTTTTAAATTTTTGGCACACCTAGGGATTGCTCCATAGGTGGCCAACCCTAATTAAGGGATTGGAATTTGTTTTTACTATGGATATATATCTCTTACTATTGTTTAGGTAAGAAGATATATAGATGTCATACATACCTTAAATGATATATTGTATATATCATTAAAAGGTACAAAAACTAACTCTAATCCTCCTTAGTCGCCGCCCCCTCTCTCTCCTTTTTGGCAAATTATTTTTGCCTTTTGGAGAGAAGTGTGAGAAGAAATCGAAGAGGAGAAAAAGATTTCGATCGGAATCGGTGCCCACACACCGTGATCGTTGTAGTGCATCTGGAACATACGTGAGAAGGTTGCAAGGTCGTCTTCAATATATTCGGGACTTTTTGAAATTTTTCGACAAGTTTCATAAAGGTATAATGCTATTTAAATTAATATTGTTCTCGATTTTTCATAATAAACGCACACGTCTTCTTTTATAGTCACGACGTCGGTTCAATTTTTTTTCGCTCCAACAATACTCGGAGAATCCAGTAAAAAGAACCCTAGGCCATCCCAAAGAAAACTCTACCATCGGATCCGAATGAAAGAGACCATCAGCTACCTTCCTACTCCAAAAATCACCAATGATCCGCACCAAAAATGTCTTATCCCAACTTCAGTATTCAATATGCCAAACCACCAATAAAATTCCTCCATCACACCTGTGCGATCCAAATGCCATTAGCATCTAAAATTTAAACCGTGGGCCCACTTAAAAAATCAGTTCACTATAATCAGCGCATCAAGATCCTGAATTTGCACACTGCCCACCACAAGGAAAGTGGGGTCCACCACAAATGGCTCATCAAAAACCGTTGGTCCCATCTACCGAGAAAGTGGAATAACCCGGGGCCCACTATGCCACGGTACCTGTAGTATACGCATAGCAATGGAAATGAAGCCAGCCCATACAAACTACAGCAGCAAAGCTACTCAGTTCTGCCCACAGGTTTTAATACAATCTAGCCCATGGTTTTAATACAAACCACCTTTTAACTAGCACACGGTTTCACCAAAAATCGGTTTCACAGCGAAACCGTGAGGCAGCTCTGCCAAATAGCCAAATGCAGACTGCTCTGCTCTTCAACTGCACCGAGAGGGCTGCCCAACTTTTAACAAACCCAATGGTTGTAATCATATATACCAGAAATGAGTGATGCCACGCGCTCACTAGCCCGTGAGATCTACATCATCTTCAACCTCTAAAAAAATCACCAATCAATCTTCTTCTTCAGGCAACCTATTGATCACACTTCAGCCATACAAAACTGAACTAACATATATACCCGAGAACTGAACTAAACAGCCCAGAATATCTAAGGAACTAGGGGGATTTCTACCCCAGTTAAAAGCTGCCGATATAACATCAGAAAACTCCAACAGATGCAGGCCTTCACAAGGGCACCAGCAGAATCCAACAACAAATCAGATGTCACGCCCCGAATCCCAAGGTACCCGTAAATCAATTCCCAAACCAATTCGTATAATAACTTACCCAACTATACATTTGTTTCATTAATGATTTGAACTCAAATTATATTTGATAGAGAATAAAAATTTTCAATAAGTAATTACAATCACATGTTTTGAATTTTCAAGAATCTATTACAACGACAATATCATTACAGTAATCCATTTCTACTTATATATAAACGTGATATAGAACGCATAACATTTCTTCAACCTTCTCTCAAAGTGCATTCCTTGTCTTGGTATCGCCCCTGTTCCTCAAGACCTTAAATGTTTTGGTAAACATACATGAGCCAAAATTCGTAGGATATAGATTAACTCATATGTAATGCATGATTTGTGAGGTGTAATGGGTGCAACCGAAGTAAAATATAAATTTTCACTAATTCGTTATTTCTTCGCACGCATACACCCACGCACGCCGATTTGTTCCCATTTGTCCTTCCATATTATCCATATTACCATTTCATTATTCGATTTTTCAAAAAAAATCGTGTCACACTTACATTATCCGGTTTATCTAAAAAATTGTATCACAATTAATTTATCACAATTAGTGAACCGATTTCAGGTGCAGTTTATAGAAACCCCTCCCTATTATCCCAATAGGCTACGCGAAGCCATTGGTTAATAGATAGCACTATAACTCACCACGATACAACACCACGTTTCGAAGGCTAACCCGTGGACACATGGCTCCTATCTTGCACAAGTTTTTTGTCTGTCACCGTGGACCCGCCAAGCCAGCTTATTCCACATTAATCCATACGATTCATTATATGTTCATTTTCACAAAAATTCGAGAGTTCAACTCACAACTGATTCCTCTCTCCAAATATTTTCTCATAATACATTTTTTCTATTTTTACATTTCAACTTCCCATTTTATTTTCAATCAAGCCTTATTTTAGCATTATATCATTTTCTTCAATTCAAATGCCATCATAAATTTCAACACATAATTTCTCATAAATCACATTCCGTTTATCAACTTCATGAAATGCAAAACGTAATTAACTCACACATGACCATGTCATTTGAAACAAACGGAATGCACCCATTATATGCATATACATACATTTACAAGTTAAACTCCATGTTTCATTTCTAAAGCTCAAAATCTTAATGATAACTATATCATGACATAACCCATAATTATCCATAATCATACTCGTTCTTAAAACCTCGGTTACATGTCAAAAACTCATTTTTGTCGCAATACCTCCAATCGGTATGATACTAGCATCCCACCCAAGTGAGTAAGGTAGGTAAATCCACAGCCTAAATGGTAAGAAATTTGATAAAAATGTTCAATATTGATGAAAATATACTTTTTCAAAGTATTTGGCCAAAATCGGGTGAAAATTTGTTAAGAAAATTTGACATACCCTCACTATTTTAATCATAACTTTTTTTAAAAAATGAATTCTTTTATAAGAGTAGTCTTGTTGAAAAGATGACTTCTGGGACTTCGATTTGTGTACAAGAATGACCCAATTCGGAGTCCGAATGAGGAAGATATGATCAAACAAAGTTGGCCATGTGCAGTCAGTTCGCTCGAGCGGACGTCGGGCGCTCGAGCGCCCAACTCTCAGCTAGTTGAGCGCTCAAGCGGACAGAGCTCCGCTCGAGCACACTGTTGGTCGAGAAAATCTAAGATTTGCCTCTCTTTTGAGTTTTTTACTTCAAAATCCTTAATCCTTCATCTAATAGGTCTCAAATCTCAATTTCTACCATAAAAACATTAGATTCAAAGTTCATAATCCCTTTTTACGCAATGATTTCACAAAATCACGCTTTATCATTTCTCAAAACTCAAATTTTTGTGAGAACCCAACTCAATTCACACATTACTCTATCATCCCTTCTAATCATGCATGAATTCTATTAAATTTTACTCATATAAGAAATTATCAACTCAATTCATCACAAACATACGAGAGAATCTAGATCCTACCTCGGATTTGCTCAAAAGTTTGAAATTCTTCCAATTTTTCCCTCCTAGGGTTTGGATCTTGAGAGATCTTGGCTCCTTGGTGCTTTATCTTCCACCTCCTTACTCCAAAACTTGATTTCCATCATTGATCTCTTCCCATCAAGCCTCAAACTTAAATTTTCATGGTGGAGGATTAGGGTTTCATGAGAGAGGTGAGTTTCTCTCACTCTCTCTCTCTCTCTAGAATGAAAGAAGAAGAAGAAGAAGAAGAAGAAGAGAGAGAAGAAGGGAGGAGGAGATGAGATGATATGAGAGTGGTCTCTCCTTCTCTTTCACGTGGGATAGACGCACATATGTATAAACCCCAACTTTCTCCAACATTTAGGAATACTCTAAACATCTCCTGATCGTCCACTCGAGTGGACCTCCACCGCTCGAGCGGTGACCCCTGAAGCAAAATTAGGCAAATTTTCCAGAAACTCATCTCAAACTCCCAACTTTGCTCATATTTTGGTATTTCAAATTATCTATTAATTATCCATTAACACAGCCATAACAATATCATTCATCACCAGGTATCTTAATTTCACTTTCACATATCGTTGAGTCAACCGTTAACGAGCAAAATTTTATGACACCCACTCTCAATTTTAATTTCTTCTCTTCTCTTACCGAAAATATAAATGAATAAAATAAACAAGTACCGGGTCCTTACAACTTTTCCCCATTTGAAAATTTCGTCCTCGAAATTCGTCTCAGGTCACACTAACTATTCTTTAATCTTAATATCGGTTCTCACAGTTCACTAGTCGTTCAATCTACATGGCATCTTTCTTAGTCCATGATCCTTATCATTCTTTGGAGACAACATGACTCAAGGATGTTAACACACCTCTGTTCCCAAACT
The DNA here is from genome assembly GCA_034768845.1 of Heliamphora exappendiculata. NCBI lineage: Eukaryota > Viridiplantae > Streptophyta > Magnoliopsida > Ericales > Sarraceniaceae > Heliamphora > Heliamphora exappendiculata. Next base: position 4,678 of record JAOTRH010229394.1, read on the forward strand.
ATCACATTAACACGAAACTTAACATCGGGGTACCAATATTCCACAAGCATTAAAGTCACCCATATGCCATCAGACCGATTACAAAGTTGTACTCATACCAGGTTTAACCAATCTAAAACGGTGCACACGACATCAATTTTTACTCGAATTAACGCCAGAGCTGGAGTCACCCACTCTTTCATTGGTCACCAACTATCCCTTCATGACCACTATCTCACGTTACGTACATGTTCCCGAAGAATCAATATTCTCAACTATAGCATTATGCATCACAAGTCTTACTACCACTAGATCCTCCCGACTTCGTCGAATCGCAATCTAATTAACTGCTGTACTCCAGTGTATACCGAGGATTACTTCCCCAACCCAGATATATGTTTCCCCAAACTCGAATATTATTCCTATGAGTTACACACATTACTCCCAAAAATTGTCCAAGCCCTCACGGCCAACTAACCACCACAACTTAAAACCATATTACTACTTGCACTACGCCACTTTATACCATCGAAATGAAATCAACACTGCCACCTGAACTTCATGAACCACTAGGAATGAGCACCCCACATGAGTTAGAAATTTCATACAAACTGGATCACATCCATACACATACCCATTGGTCTTTTAAGTCTACCATGTCTCATATTAAATAATTTGTAATCTTTTGTACTTGCATTGACCTCACTCATCCTTTCTATCATATATATTTGCATCTTCCCTTCAAATGGTCGAACCACTCTTCGCACATTAAGAATTCTGAGAAATCTAAAACTCCAAACTGAACATAATTCTAGATTCACAAGAGCCTATCAGAAACACATCACATGGATGTCCCATCCACAAGGTTCCAACAAATTTCCCACATTGCCAAGAGTTAGAAGTACGGCCATACCCACATAACCCAGAACAAACAGCATATAATGGTTAACAATTCTCTATACTAACTCCCTCGTCAGCAAAATAAGCACTCCTCACTTACCAACTTGATCTCAAAGGGAACACAACTCTGCATACTTACATTCACACGGTAGAGCGAGCAAATTCCACTCAGAAAATTCACTAGAAACTCAGTCCCCCAATCACTCAAAACAACTTGATCAAGAATCAATCAACAACCCAATAATTACACACTACCATGGTGGAACGGTCTGTACACCACAACTGTTTGCTAGACAATCGTATCTTCTTCCCAAGAACCTAAGAAAGACATGGCCAACCAGAAATCTTGACCCAACCTCAACGTACTCCCAAAATCCACCAACACTTGGTCTTCACAGAATCCTATAAATCTCACCTTGAGGTCGCATAGCCCATAGCCACATAACTACCGTTAACCCCGATCATGATACTCAGGTCATCCATTGCACTTAAGCTCCTAACTCTTAGACCTCATTCGCACACACAGGAACATCGTCAATTCTCATACTTCGTACAATACATCCCACAGAACTACGAACTCATCACCCATCATACACTGAGACACAATGCCACTATTCTCATCGCGCTAAAACCTCACTTCACAAGGTCATCCTTCACTAACCTAACTTTAACTAGGCAAATCATAGCCTTGAACCCACTGTCCAAGCAACTTTCATAAAAAGTGCATGGTACCAAACAAAGAAAACCTAATCCTGAGACCTTTTTTTCAAAGTTATTAGTAATCACCACGACCATGTAAGTGCCTCCTGCACTTTCACTTCTCAGGCACACACCTATCATAGACATCTTAACCCACGGTTTTCCGCCTATCGCTTCAAGTCACCCAAACCACACTGTATACTGTTAAACTTTATTACTTCTGTTGGAGCAAAAATAAAAAATTTTGAACCAACGCCATAACCGTAAAAAACGACGTATGCATTTTTTTATGAAAACTAAGAACTATATTAATCTTAATAGTATAATACCTTTATGAAACTTGTCGAAAAGTTTCAAGAAGTCCCGAATACGTTGAAGACGACCTTGCAACCTTCTCACGTATGTCCCGAATGCACTACGACGATCACGGTGAGTGGGCACCGATACCGATCGAAGAGTTCTCTACACTTTTGGTTTCTTCTCACACTTATCTCTAGAGAGGCAAAATTAATTGCCAAATGAAGAGAGGGGCCGGCGGCTATGGGAGAAGATTAGGGTTATGGTTAACTTTATGGAGCCTCCTTTTTAATATATGACCATATATCAAAAAGGATATTAAGTGTATATATATTATCCCTTCCAAAAAAAGATAAGAAGATATACACTTAACATAAAAATAAAATCCACCATCTCCTATTAGGGCTGGCCACCTAGGGAGTAATCCCTAGGTGTGCCAAAAATAAAAGACGCCCCTCATTATTTAATTTAATCCCTGAATTTCTCCAGCGGAAAAATCGGCATTCTAATTAAATTAAAGAATTACCGAAACCAATAAGAAAAATATCTGTGCGTATAATGGGCTTCGTGAGGAATCACGAGAAAGTATAGGACTCGGGCTAACCGTACAAGAAAATTGAATATTCCTAACTCTGTCCTCGAGTTAGATCTTTTCTCGCACGAACCAGAACTTATTCTACTAAAAGTCCTGACTGAACTCCTGGCCCTAATTCAAATTATGTCTTAAGTTTCCAATTATTAAATGCACTGAATTCTCTCCACGTTTAAGATATGGATTCCTGATAAATAAATTAGGTTACTGACAATCCAATTTAATTATCCTCTTTTCCTCGCAACCGCACCGCTTAACTTTTTGATATGCCGAATTCGAAAATCCACTGTACATATTTAGCATAATCAAACCAATAAGCAAAGCACACGATGGGGACTCCTCAACCTAAATCGGACGTGATTTTCGTCAGTTGATTATCAATCATTGAAAAAATAACGCCAGTACCCAACTCATCGGTATTGTTGATCTCATAGAGAAAATCTCAACAATTGATGACTCAAAGTACTGTACATTATCTTAACACAATTAATCAATCACTTCAGGATTAAGAGTTCATATAATACATGATAATACAGGATGTGAATCAATTCATATAGTCAGTATAGAATCGATCATTCCATTGATCCCGCTCAATACACTCTAAGTGTACTAACACATGGAGCATGAATATCGAATTCCTAAAACCTGAATTCGATCCGTTCGACCTAGCCAAGACCAGCTACTATAACGATGTACTACAATTGTACCAATAGAATGTTCGGGTCCATTGCGATTGTGAGCCTACCTGTATAATCTGTCAGAACCTTTGACCCGATCTTCCGGGCAGCACGCACCGAGTCAAATACTGGACAGAATATACGAACTATGCATTCATTCATCACAAATATAAATATGAAACCACGAATGTAAAATCATCTCAAATGTTTCTCATTAATATGCCAAGGATCTAGAATAAAAAATATAAAAAGCATGACTTTTAAATATACATTCCCAATAATCTCTCACTTATACTCAAAGCCATGTAGGAACACATCTGACACCTAACCGTTCTACCTTAGTAAAAGGATCCGCTAAATTATCCGTAGATGCATCCATGCAAACCACAACGTCTCTACGTTGTAAAGTCTCCCATATGGGACATCACTTCCTCTCAATGTGCTTTTCCTAAGAAAACACGTATCCTGAGGTGGACATCCTTGAGTCCCTATTAGCTTAGAAATTCGAGTCTGTATACCCAAGGGGTATAAGGCTATCATCCTGGTACACCAACATATACTTCCTAGTCCTTTTCAGGTACTTGAGTATATTCTTGACCATAGTCCAATGCTCTTCCCCTGGATTAGACTGATATCTGCTTCCCATGCCAACGGCATAACATATATCTGATCTAGTGCAGAGCATGACATACATGAGACTTTCTACTGTCGAAGCATAAGGAATACCTCTCATCCTCTCTATCTCCTGATGTGTCTCAGGACACTGATCCCTAGATAGAGTAATTCCAGTTCTGAAAGGAATAAATCCTTTCTTGAAAATTTTCATGCCAAATCGAGCAATAATCAAGTCAATATAATAGGCTTGGGATAAGCCCAACATCCTACGTGATCGATCTCGTATGAGCTTGATCCCAAGGATTTGCCCCGCTTGTCCCAAGTCCTTCATGTCAAATTGACTCGATAACCATACCTTCACCGAAGATAGCAACCCCACATTGTTTCCGATAAAGAGAATATCATCAACATAAATGACTAGAAATGCCACATTGTGCCTATCGCGCTTCCAGTATACGCAATACGTGATAGGACACTGATCAAAGCTAAAACTTTTAATCGCCTGGTCAAATCGAGTGTTCCAAGACCTTGATACTTGCTTAAGCCCATAAATGAATTTCTTAAGCTTGCACATCATGTTCTCCTGGCCTTTTGCTATGAACCCGTCTAGCTGCATCATATAGATGTCTCGTTAAGACTTCCATTAAGGAATTCCGTCTTGACATTCATTTTCCAAATCTCATAATCGAGATTAGCAGAAATAGATAAGAGAATCCGAATGGACTTAAGCATAGCCATCGGCGAATAGGTTTTCTCATAATCGAACCCTTCTTTCTAAGTAAACCCCTTCGTTATAAGCCTACCTTTGAAGGTTTTCACCTTCCCGTCCACTCCTCTCTTTATCTTGTAGATCCATTTGCACCCGATGGGTTTTATCCCATTTAATGGTTCTACAAGATCCCAGACCTGATTAGAGTACATAGACTCTATCTCAGATTTCATAGTCTTTTGCCATAAATCTGCATCCTTGTCTTGTAGTGCTTCATTATAGTTTCTGGGTTCAGTATCATGTTCTTCTGGGATCTTGTTGTAAGACTCTCCCAAGAACATGAACCTCTCGGGTTGACGAGCAACCCTCCTACTACGATGAAGCTCCTGCTGTGTACTCACGATAGGTGGTATCTCATTCCGTTCATTAGGTATATTTTTTGATTGTACCAAATCATCATTTCTAACCTCTTCTAGAACAACTTGCGACCAGGGTTTTGTGATTTATGACATAATCCTCTTCCAAAGAAACAGACTTCTGTCTTTGGTTCTACCGTACTTGCATTTTCCACCAACACGTGTGCTGGGTAATCCCTATATCTTGAGATGTTCAAGACTTAACTTACGCCAAGTCCACAACTCCTTAGGGGTACCAGGACCCGCCTTAGTAGGTACCAAATTCAGAATAAAAATCGTTGTCTCTAATGCAAATCCCCAAAATGAATGTGGTAAAACCGAATAACTCATCATATTCCTTACTATCTCCTTAAAGGACCTATTCCTCCTTTTCGCCACACCATTCTGCCGTAGCATCCTTAGTGCTGACAATTGGGATGTAATCTCATATTCTAAAAAGTAATTCTTGAACTCCCAAGGAGGTACTTACCACCACGATCAAATTATAGGGTCTTTCAAACCTCTTACCTGGATGTTCATAGGACCACATGCATCAGAATAAACCAATTCCAGCACTTCTTTGGCTCTAATTCCCTTAGCTGTAAATGGCCTCTTGGTCATCTTACCCTCTAAACAGGATTCGCAGACTGGAAGTGCCTCCACTTTCAATGAACCCAAAGGTCCAT
>JAOTRH010229405.1:0-10226 GCA_034768845.1 Heliamphora exappendiculata
ATATATGCAGAAGGTTTGATTGGACAATGTGAGTGTGAGTGAATTTATTATTTTTGTATATGATTTTATGATTTAATACTTTATATTATTATTGTGAGACCCTGACCCGTTTTCTTTTTTGGCATTTTTCGATGTGCGTTTGGTGTTTTTATTGCTACATGTTTTTACGAGTTTAGATGCATGATCAGGGTTAGATATGCATGCGGGGTTGGTTCCCGGGGCCGTGGGGTGTTGTAGTGCGAATTTTGAAAAATTTTAAAAAAAGATATTTTGAATACCTATAAATATCTGGAGTTATATATTTTTAAAAGATATTTTCAAAACTTAACTTTTAAATTTTATCCTTTTTCTCTCTACCTTCTTTCTGAGTTCTCGAGGGCCTGGGGCTCAATTTTTGATGATCAGACTACGGATTCTTGGTATCAACATCGAGCGCTACGCAACCATCCAGTCAGATTTTGATTCTGGTGAATCTCAATTTTTCACGTGGTTCGAGGCATCGAGTTTTTAACTCACCGAGGTAGCATCCTAGACTCTCATATCTTATAAGGGTGTTACGTGTAATCGTGTGTATTTTTAACGGTTAGATTGCTGTAGATCTGACTTTATTTCAAGAAAATTGGGTTTTGATTTCAAAAGGGGTTTTGTGTTGATTTCGGTGGATGGAATCGGGTTTTAAGGTTTTTCGTTTGGTGATTCTAGATGTTTTGGGCTCGTGTATGTCCGTGGGTGTTATATATATGCGAATCGGTAAGTTTAAGTGTGTTTTGAAGCATTATAGTAGGTGTTGGAGAGTTTGGAGGCTCAGAACACCAAGAACAGGAATTTCTGGGTTTTTCTCGGGTGGTAGCTCGCTCGTGCGCCCAATGTCTGCTCGAGCGGACTGGCTGCGCAGGGCCATTTTATTTTAATATTATCTCCCTCGTTCGGACTCAAAATTAGGGCGTTCTTGTACTCAAATTGAAGCCCCAGAAGTCCTCTTTACAATGACACATCTCTCACCTTAAAATTCTTTTTGTAGAAAAAGTTGTGATCAAAAGAGTGAAGGTGTTTCAAGATTTCCAAACTGTTTTTCACCTGTTTTTGGCCGAATGTTTGGGAAAAGGTTATTTTTCATCCTTATTGGCCCTTTTGACCTAATTTGATGTTCTATGGGGCGTTGTGGTGTTCTTGTAGGTGTTGTGGGTTTGTGTTGACCGTGTTGGGCATGTGTGGGTTCGTATTTGCCGTGTTGGACGTGTGTGAGTCCATTTTGGTCGTGTTAGGGCCTTGGGAGTTTTTTGGTGTTTTGTAGTTTGGTGGTTGGTTCTTTGGTTTCCAATTTGTGTCCTATGGTATTCAATTGATTAATTTATGGGAATTAGTCGATTCAAATACATGTGGATTCATTTTGGGGTTTGGTTGGTTGTGTGATGGCTTCGGGAGTCGTGTGGGGGCCTATCGGTCGATTGGGTTATGGGGCTCGATCGACTGCTCTCCTCTAGTGATTTTAGTTGATTGGATTATGGGGTCATGTCAATTGAAGTCACGGAGATGGTGTTGGTCATTTCATGCGGGGTGTTGGTGCACGGTTGTGTGCGTGGCGGTTCATGCATCGTTGCGTGCGGGGATTTGGTTTTGTTTCTCAGTTTGAGTTTTCTCCCAACGTTGACCGGTCGAGCGGTGGTTGAGCGCTCGAGCGGGGTGGCGCCAGAGTGTTGGGTCGAAGGTTGACCGCTCGAGCGGGGTGATGGTAGAGGGGTATGTCGGTAAGGGACCACTCGAGCGGTGGTTGAGCGCTCGAGCGCTTGGGCTGTGTTGGCCTCCGAATTAGGTTTTAGTTTTGATTTTCTGTATCGTTGGTTGTCCTAGTGTGTGGACGGGTCTCGATTTCTGGATGGGTCATTCGGGTATCAAATGACGGTATGTTGGCATGTGATGTCGTGTCGGGTTATGTGATGGGTGGCATCATGATGTGAAGTTATATATTGCTATGTGTGTTTATAACTACCTTTGTACATTAATAACTCTAGTTTATTTATGTACGGATTATATAAATGGATTACATTGCTATGATAACGTTATGTGTAGCGTGGTTTATGTTTTAAAATACAGAGTTTTATAGGCATGTATATGTGGGCTCTGAGGAGCAGATGCATGTAGTGCATGTTGCATGGGTTGCAAGTGTTACGTAGGTCGCATGTGCAGTATGTGACAGGGTTTGTGGCACGTAGTGCTGGTATGTGGTTTTATGCATTAAATCCTAATTTAGGTTTGCATATATGTATTGAATGGAATAGATGTAAACTTATAGTTGATGATGCACGGGTGCGTGTATGGATGTGTGTGTACTATGTCGGCTAAAATGAGGTTCTAACGAGGCACATGTGTGTGTGCATTGCACGGGTTGCGTGTATTGCATTGGATTGGGTAGCGACCCATCAGTGAAAGTTTGAGATGGCGTTGTGATTTGGTAGCGACCCGTCGGTGAAAGTCCAAGAAGACGCTGTGATTGGGTGGTGGCCCATTGGTGAAAGTCCGAGAAGACGCCTGGATTGGGCAGTGGCCCGTTGGAGAAAGTCCGAGAAGATTCATGGATTGCACGTACTGCATATTGGGACGGATAGACCAATTTTTTTAAAATTGTATTAACAGCCTACGGGAGTCGTAATACTAGAATCATTTTCAAGGCTCTGATGATTCTAAAAATGATTTTTATCCTCGCTTTCCCTTCCATGTGAAATTGATTTTCTGGCTCTGGTGAGTCGTGATCTAAAACTGTTTTCAAATTGTTTTAAAGGCTTGAAAGATAGTCTAAACTTGCACTTCGATTTCCTAGCATGTTTTGTTTATATTGCATGCTTGTTTAGTTTTCTGCTGAGCTTTGGCTCATGGTGTGGGATAAAATATTTTCAGCTACCCGTCACGTAGGTTGATCTGGAGGTGCTAGAGAGGTCGAAGAGTTATAGCCTTCCTTTGTTCCTTCTGTTTTGTTACATGTATGTTGTAACATGTTTTCTGGCATTGGAGCCGTGTAATGTACAATGCATGTAAGCCACAATGTAAGCCGTACATACTTGTACAATGCATGTATGGTTTAAATTAAGAGTGTATTCTCGAGCTGGGTGTTATATTTGGTTGTTTGTGGGTGTTTCACGTGACCCAGAGGTTGGGGCGTGACAATTATTATTATTATTATTATTATTATTATTATTATTATTATTATTATTATTATTATTATTATTATTATTTTCTCTCTTTTTTTGCATTTATTATATTATTTGTCTATTTATTTATCCTCTATTATTCTTATTATCTAATATTATTTTATTAATTATTTAATTTTTATAAATTTTGAAAATATAATTATCTTTTTTTGAAAGTTAAAATTTTATTTGAGTTGATTTGAGATATTGTTTTTTATCTTGTTAGAATAAAGTTGACACATAGTCCTAGGTGGTCTCACACATGACATATATGTATTTAGCATTATATATATATTAATTAATATTGGTTATAGAGAATTATGGGTGAGAAATATCTCAAGGACTTATGTGAAATTTTAAAGGCGTGAGGGACTAGTGTGTAATTATTAATACTAAGTGTCTTAGGAACTCTTGGGTGTAATCTGGATGAAGATTTAAGTGTCTTCATATGGCGCTGATAACTTTCTATGAACTTTGATGTCTTAGGGTGAAAATTTAGTTATCTTAAATACTTGGGGTCAAAGTGTGATTATTAGAAGTTACGGGATTTAGGTCTTTGAGTATAATTTTTCTTTTGACATTGAGGTTTGGGTTGGATTTTCTTATTCTTTGGATTTGAGAGTCGGGTTTTGCGGTAATAGGACATGACATATAGATTATTGGGCTTGAAAGGTTATGAGGCCAGGTAAGCATTTCTTAAGAAGGGTTTGGGGCTCGAATTTTTTATTTCTAAGTTTAGCTATTTAGGGTTTTGAGTGAGTGTTCTTAGGGTTACTTAATGATCTTCGAGATTAGATGGCTTTTTTTCTATTTTAGGATTTTTGATTCTTGGGGTTTGATTGTTAGGTTTTGATCATGTTAAGATTTTAATCTTATTATGACCTAAGTTCCTATCGGTTTACCGTCACTAATCCTATGGTTTAGAACCGGGTCTTTACAATCTACCCCCCTTAAAATAAATTTCATTCTCAAAATTTTGCATCGTACTTTCATTCGTGAAAAGCTGTGAGTAGTTTTCTCGCATGGTGCCCTCGCGTTCTCAAGTTGATTTTTGATCCCTTAGTGTCTCCATAACACGCGTACGAGTGGAGAAGTTTTCCCTCTGAGTACTCTGTCACGATGGTCGACGATCTTGACCAGTCATTATTCAAAGGTCGCATCTTCGTCACTTTGCAGCTCTTCCCAATTAAGGGTGTGGGTCGGGTTCTTGAGGTAATCTCGATAGTCTGGTGATGAAGTCCGCTTCCATTTCTTAAGGGTTGTAGCATTCCTCCTGACTTCTAGTTGTTAATGCACAAGGGTCGAGTGTTTCCTCCAAGACGGGGTCGTTTCTCAGGTAACTAACCGCCATAGGGTGAATAAACGTGACAAAGAGGCTTTGTTGGTTGTAGTTATCTGATTTTGTATCCTGTCGTTAGTCGGAGGTTAAATTGCTGCTAGCTTCTAGGTCATAGGTAGGCTAGTTCTATCCACTAGGATTCTTGTTGATGAAGCTCACGGAGTATTGTAAAATGTCATATTTTTTTCCTCTCCAACTCGTGGTAGGTTGTAAGTCGACAAGAATCCTAGTGGATAGAACTAGTGGATAGAGTCGACAAGAATACTTTTAGGACTAGTGCTTTTTGACAAGAATACTTTGAGGTTGTAATTCTCGACAAGAATACTTTCCAACTCGTGCTAGCTTCTTGATGAGTCGACAAGAATACTTATAGGACAATATCATGAATTTTACGTCAAGAATTACATAGTTGACTTGATGGTATATTGATCACCTAACCTATCCTGACCTCATTGCGAAAGGTAAATGCTCGCCTTAGCTAAATGGCTTAGCCGTTTTACTCAATGACAACAGAGTGGGGGTGGGCCACCCAATTTTTATCAACCACCCTTATACGGGCCAACCGTCCCACATTAAGGACTATGATGCTCGTTGCTCGTTAGGCGTCAACCCAAAGTCTAATTAAAGCTAGTGACGAACCCATGGTGCCTAATTCCCCCTTTTATAATTAAAACCCACGATTTCATTTCAAATATGACAACCAGGGATGCCCTAGATCCACAACTACTGAATAAATGAATTCCATGTCACCCAACCCAATTTTAAAGATATGAAAGGACTTCGATAACCCAAGATGAAATGTAGAAAAGCTCATGATGTACAATATGTTTTTTTTCGTGTGCAATTAGTCATAGCATGACATATATATGATATTAATCATAGCATGACATATATATGATATGGCATATGGTACAACTTGCTAAAATATCAAGTACAAGTATGCGAAGTATAACCATAATTTATGTGACATAGAATCGAACCATCAGCATGATTTTATTTCATCAAAAGTATCAATTTCATACGCTAATTACTCACCAACTTCATATAAGGTTCACATACTCAATTCCATAAGTAACACGTCACTCGTACTCTTCGCCAATTTTAGGTAATTATTTAAATGCTAGTTTTAAAGTTGCGACAGCGTTTTAAAGTATTTAGACATAGATTTAATTTCTGATATTTTAACACCAATTAGATAAAAATATTTCCTGCAACTTTCATGTTTATCAATAAGGTTAGATCTTAAGGCGCGTGGGTTATTTATTTTATTTAAGTAAAAATCGTTCAGCCTTTTACAAAGACAAACACAGTAATTGGTCCTCCATTGGCCATCAATTCAAGGGCTATAGATCTGATTTTTTGTGAGATTTTAGTTTAAGGTGTTCCCTACAAATTTCATGTTTTGTTCTAGAAAAAGTTGTGTAGAAAAAGTTTGAGATGTTGGCCAATTTATAAAAAGAGTTCAGTCAGCTGTAAAAGGGTCTGCAGAATGTGTTTTTAGCAGAGAATGCTCAAAACATTTAGGGTATCATCCGAGGGTATTTTTGGCTACTTTTTGCTCAGTATTTCTTTTAATATGTTAGCTACATTTTTTATGTTTACCACTTTTGGATTTTGCTTATAAAAATTTAGGTTTTAGATCTCACAAAAATGTTAGAGAGAGATCCGTCAGTCACTGAACCTTAACAGTGACTTTGGTGAGTGTTTTGACCTATCATGACTTCATATTTTTAGCTCATTTTGGTGGACAGAAAGATAAACATATCCTCTACAAGTTTTATGTTTGGCCCAATCTTGGTTCTCACTCTAACTTAGGATTTGTAGGTTTGCAACTTAGAGTGGTCAAGATCTGACACTCTTTATAAAAAATAACATATCGGGAGTTCTACCCTACAAAATCACTTCAAACCGATTTTGTATAAAAGAGAACTCATAAAGTTAAGTCTGAACATAAAAATCACTTTAACATCATTTTCCTATATTTAGTTATGATGTTTTAAAGTTGGTGGTAGAATCTTAGTAAGCCCAGAAAATCAGGTAACTTAGGGTTTTTATAACTTAGGTCATGCGGTGTCTATTTTTGTTGTGTTTTCTTTGCATCCATGTTATACACTCACATAAACCAAAGCTCCAGAACATGTTTAAGTCATAAAACTCAAAAATATACACATGCAAACACATCCAAAGCTTGTTCATACATAAATAGCCCATAAACTACTTATACGATGGATTTTTAAGTTATTCTTTGTTTTAATTTCTTATGGTTGATTATAGAGATGGAATGAAGGCTATCTTATGGGAGAATATCAGAGGATTTTAGAGAATTTTAGTGCTTTCTCCTTAACTTCTCCTAGCTTCTCCTTCCTGCTTCCTTCTTTCTTCTCTCCTTCTTTCTTGAGAACACTTAGAAAAAAATTTGGGTAGCCCTCTCTCACCTCTCTCAGCCAAATGTATGAAGGGGAGAAGTGTGTTTGTGTGAGATCCTGACCCGTTTTTTTTTTGGCATTTTTCGACAAGCGTTGTGTTTTCGTTGCAGCATGTTTGAGGGTATAGATGCATGTGGGGAAGGTTATGGGGACCGTGGGGTGTTACGGTGTGAATTTTGAAAATTAAAAAAAAATATTTCGGAGGCCTATAAATATCTGGAGTTAGATATTTTCAAAAGGATATTTTCTAAAACTTCTCCAACGAGCTTCCTATTTTCTCTCTACCTTCTCTCTAAGTTATTGGGGGTCCGAGCCTCGATTTTCAACGATCCAACAGCGAATTTTTGCTTTTGGCATGATTGGCTACGCAACCATCCGGTCAGATTTTAATTTTGGCAAAGCTCAATTTTACACGTGGTTCGAGGCGTCAAGTTTTTAACTCACCGAGATAGGATTCTAGACCTTACAGCTGTATAAGGGTGCCATGAGTAAACGTGTGTATTTTTAACAGTTAGATTGCTGTAGATTGGGTGTCGAAGGTTTTTTTTGAGGTCTTGATGTTAGGGCTAGGCGTGGGTATGTTTGAGGATGTTGGATTGGAGTTTGGAGGCTTCGATTTGAGGTTTGGAGGCCTAAACCCGTAGCATAAAAATGATTTTTAGGTGAGTTCGATCGACTGAACTCATAGGCTCAGTCAATTGGATCATGGCTTTGGGGTTCGATCGACTAGACCATGGGGTTCAATCGACTGAACCGTGCATTGAGGCATTTTTGTGGTTTTCCAATGTGTTTTTCAGTCGACTGGGGGCTTGAGTCAGTTAACTGAACTGCTGGGCAGTGTGATGGTGGTTCAGTGGTTTGGTTTTGGTTTTTTATTGGTGTTCTTTGGTATTCAGTTGATTAATTTATGGGAATTAGTCGATTCAAATACCTTTGGATCCCTTTTGGGGTTTGGTTGGTTGTGTGGTGGTTACGGGGGTCGTGTTGTGGCCTCAAGTGTGTGTTTGAGTGTCATCCTCGGGTGTGACGTGCGTGGTTGGTTTTAGGTGTTGTGGCACGGTTGTGTGTGTCGTGGCTGAGTATGGAGTGTGTTTGAGCTCTTGATCCTTTTGAGGAGAAAGGTGGTGTTTGTAACTTCGTGGTTTGAGGGGTTGGTGTTGGCCTTCGAGTTAGGCTTGGTTGTCCTTGTGAGTGGATGTCGATTTGTTTCAGCGGGTGGCATCATGATGTATTATTATACATGTTTATGTTCATTTATAACTGCTTATTTATGTACGAAATATGTAAGTGAATTACATAGGGTGATATCATTATGTGTAACGTGGTTTATGCTTTAAAACCTAGAGTTTTATAGGCATGTGACGTGGTTTGTAGAACGTCGTGTTGATACAGGGTTATATGCTTTAAATTATGGTTTAGGTTTGCATATGTGTATGAAATGGATTAGATGAATCTATGGTCCAGAAGATGTAAATCCTGGTTGATGATGCACGTGTGCGTGTGTAGGTGTATGAGGTTGGTTGCAAAGTCGGTGTATGAGGTAAGCTACGAAGCCGGTGTATGAGGTAGGCTGCGAAAGTCGATGTATGTGCGATTGGGGCTACGGTAGTCCTTCGGTTAAAGTCTGAGAAGATGCCTTAATTGGGGCACTGGTTCTTCAATGAAAGTCTGAGAAGATTCATGGATTATATGTACTGCATATTGGGACGAATAGACTAATTTTTTAAAAAACTGTGTTAACGGCCTACAGGAGTGGTAATACTGGAATCGTTTTCAAGGCTCTAATGAGTCGAAAAATAGTTTTATCATCGCTTTCCCATTGCTTGTGAACATTATTTTTTGGCTTTGATGAGTTGTGATCTAAATTTATTTGAAACTGTTTTAATGGCTTGAAAGAGTGCCAAAAATTGCACCTCGTTTTCCTAACATGTTTAACTTATATTGCTTGTGTTGTTTAGAATCTGCTGAGGTTTGGCTCACGGTGTGGGATGTTGATTTTCTTTAGGTATCGGTCACGCAGGTTGATCAGGAGGCGCATGAGAGGTGAAAGAGCTATAGTCTTCATTTTTGTTCTTTCGTTATATGTATGCTATAACATATTTTTCAGGCATTGGGGCCATGCAATGTTGTCGTTTGGCGTTTGTATACAATGCATGTATGGTTTATTTTGAGAGTATATTCTCGGGCTGGTGTTGTGGTTGGTTATTTATGGGTGTTTCACGTGGCCCAGAGTTTGGGGCGTGACAACTTGGTCTCAGAGCTCTGGGTTCGAATACCTAAGAGCCATGGGAAGAGGTTGCATCACCGCGTGAGGTTGATTGTGTGTGCTTGATTGCATGTGTTTAAACTCTTTGATAACATGATTGTGTCAGCATGTTAGATATGTGAACGATGTGTATGTGTGAGCATGGAGGTTGAATCTTATGAGTGATAGTTCTGCCTTTGTGCATTTGGATTAACAAGCATGGGAGCCAAATTAGAAACACATTTAGCTGACGTGATTTCTAGCAGGGAATCTAAGTAGGTTATCCAGATTGATGAGTCATTCTTGTTGGTTCTCCTCGGTATGTGGGGTTGTTTAGCATGAACCTATGTACTTATGTGTTAGCATGTTTATGCGATTTGTGCTATGTGCTGCATCTCACATTCTATCTTTTCATAGAGACGCGATGTCGACGTGACGAGGGCGAGGCCGTGGTCGTCGCTATGGCTGTTCTGGCCAAAGGGATGTTCTTATCCCTGATGCTGGGGATGCAAATGCTCCCCTAGGATCGATGGACGCTACAAAGCTATTGCATGTTCTATCTGGTTCTATCCAGCAGCTGGTTGCTAGGGGTGAGACTGTTAGGGAGGGAGAGAGAGTTCCTAAAACGAGAGAGGCGGGGGTTACAATGGCGATGCGAGAGTTTAGGCGCTTGGATCCACCTACCTTTGCAAGAGATCCTAATCTTCTTGTGGCGATAGAGTTGTTAGAGTTGACGACTCGGATCCTAGACACATTACAGATTATGGAGGATGAGTTACGGGTTTCTTTTGCCACCTTTCAGCTAAGAGGTAACGCTCACCAGTGGTGAAGATATGCCAGGACTACTGTGGGGGCCACATGGGCAGCTTTTACATGAGTCTTTCTGGAGGGATACTTCCCAACTTTGAGGAGGGACTTATGCAGTGAGGAGTTCTATTCTCTTACCTAGGGGCTATGGACATCATGCAGTACGAGGCCAGGTTTACGAGCTTATCTCGATTTGCACCGGAGGTGGAGTGCACAGATGAGTT
>JAOTRH010229416.1:0-10226 GCA_034768845.1 Heliamphora exappendiculata
GCTTCTCCATGGTGTGTCCATCTAATGTAATTGTTCACAATCCCATATACTAACAAATGAGCATCAACTTCTTCTCGACTTTTCAAATAGCAATTGTTGCATTGGACACATGGGCATGGGATCTTGCTCTCTGGTTCAAAATGGGTAAATGCAAACTGGAGAAATTCTTGAACACCCTTTCGGTACTCGAGAAGTAGTCTATTCTTAAGTTGCATCCAACCCCGATCCATTTGTGCTACCTATCCAAAATGCACATGTTGATAAAATGAAATTAAGATGTAAAGATCATACTATTTTAAGTTTTTGGTCTTGCATTTATGGTTCTAGCCTAAATGTATTGAGTCCTATATTAAAAGCAAAAATTCGTATTGCAAAATACTTTTGTACATCCTCTAATGGATGGATCAATCATGAATGACAGATTCTTTTGATCAATTGGAATTTTTTTCATTCACATTCATAACTCAAAAAAAAACTTAAGGAACCAAAGGCTTTAATATTTTGAATCCAGGTAACCATCTAGGGGAAGTAAATGGTGATGTTGACAAAGTAAATAGCATACTTTTACCTAAAAATAGTAGTTAGGTTTCAGTCAAGTAGAATCTTAAACAACTAGCAAATGACAATACATCAACAACATTCTAACAAATTATATGCTGCCTCATAGAGATGAGGCAGACTCCAAAAGCTGCCTTAAAATGGTAAATACCAAGACAAAAAAACCAACAAACATGGACATGGCTGCCAAGAAGTGAAAATATAATATTTGGGCCACTTTCTGGTATTAGAGTCTTGACCATGTGAAAGTAAACATAAAAGGTTTCCATAGAATTAAAGTTTTCTAAAAATGGATCTAAAATTAATTTAATATGATTTTTCAAAATTTAGGTGACTGTACAGAATTTTATGAGAAATGTGAATCCTTCTTGAGAAACGATATTTACTCATAACTCCAAGAGTTGAGTTAATATCCATAGTCAATCCATTAATTGCTCACAAATTATTGTTAGCATGGTAGGTAACCAACAAAATGATAATCCATGAATGCTGACACCTTCACTATCTTCAGCTTTCACCAAAGTGGTACAACCATCAAACCAGTTCAAGAGAAAGACTTGAATGAATAAACAAGAGTATTATTGTTCCGAGTCATGGATATTTCATTTCTGTTATGACGTGTTTTCTGAGTTAAAAATAACAAGAACGAGAGTGCTTATATCAGTGGTTTTTTATCTACATTTTATTTCACCACATTAATAACTAGATACAGCTCTTCTTAATTTTTTTGTTATATATTTTTTTTCTAAACACGAACCTAATTAGAAACATCGAACTATGAGGTGACTTAGAATATTACCTTCTAGTTCTTCCTTTAGGACCCAAGGAAACCAAGAAAAAAAAAACGAAAAAGAAAAAAGAGAAAAAGAAAAAAAGAAAAAAGAAAACATAAAAACAAAGAAAACAGAAAAAGGAGATTCGGTCCTTTTGCTGATTGTGGCCAAAATTGAATTTGGATATTTGTTCTCCATCCTTCACTCAAAGTGTATGATATATGAGATGCTTTGGTTTGATTGGAATATTCATAGAAGATCTTCAACAGGAGCCAAAACAGAGAGAGAGAGAGAGAGAGAGAGAGAGACATCTATGTGAGAAGGACGAAGTTGTCACAAAAAATAAATGTATTAAGTACTTTTGTGACAATTCTAATTCTTGTCACTAAATACTTACATTTAGTGATGAATTTATGTTTGCCACCATTTTTTTGTCACTATAGATCTTTTTTCTTGTAGTGAGGCCACTGATCCTCTATTTGTCAATTACTGATTCAGCTATGGGATGTATGCTGGCACAAGAAAGTGAAACTGGAATTGAAAAGGCCGTCTACTACTTAAGAAAGAAGATGACAGGGTCAAAAATGCGGTACACACCATTGGAGAAGACATGTTGGGCCTTGGTTTGGGCTTCCCAAAAATTGAGGTACTACATGTTGTCTTTCACAGTGAATATCATCTCCTGAATGAACCCGTTGAAGTATCTCTTTGAAAAGCCAGCACTTACAGGAAGGTTGGCTCGATGGTTGCTGTTGTTGTCCGAATTTGATCTTCAGTATATCACCCGGAAGTCAGTCAAGGGCAGAGCAGTGGCAAAATTCTTGGTCGATCAACTAGTGGAAGGAGGTGAAGACACAGAGTTCTAGTTCCTTGACGAACAGCTGATGAAAGTCGAGGATGATAAGTGGACTCTATATTTTGATGGCGCGTCCAATCAATATGGCTATGGAATAAGAGTCATTCTTGTTACTCCTGACGAATCACACGTACCCTTGTCTCTGAAGCTCAATTTTGAAGTCACCAACAATCAGGTTGAATATGAAGCATGTTTAGCCGGATTGGAGGTAGCCTTAGAACTAGGGGCAAGAAAGCTGGCAGTCATTAGAGATTCGGCACTAGTAGTTTCACAAGCGAGAGAAGAATGGAAAGTCAGGGACTTAACCTTGATTCTCTATCACAAAGAGTTAGAGAAACTATTACCGTGTTTCGAATCAATAATCTTCACCCATGTGCCAAGACTACAGAACAAGTTCGCCGATGCACTGGCCACCTTAGCATCCATGATTGACATACCACTTGGGGTCCAAATGAGGCCTTTGATAATCGAACAGAAGAGAAAGCCGGCATACGAGATGATGGCCACAATTGAGGAAAGCACTGACGACCTTCCATGGTACTTTAACATTAAGAACTTTGTGGAGAAAGGAGAATATTCTAAGTTTGCTAGTAAAAAGGATAAAAGGGCAATACGACGATTATTCGCACAGTTTGTCATTTGTGGTGAAAGATTATACAAACGAGGGAATTCTGGCTTCAATAAACTATGCATCAACAATAAGGAAAGTCAAGTACTTATGAAAGAGATCCATGCGGGAGTTTATGGGCCACACATGAGCGGAAACATGTTAGCTAAGAAGATCCTGTGACAGGGGTACTTTTGGATGAAAATGGAGATAGACTATATACAGTTTGTGCAGAGGTGCCATAAGTGTCAGATTCACCCAAATCTTATGCACGTTCCCCAATCTCAGCTATACAACCTGACGTCACCATGGTCGTTTTCGGTATGGGGCATTAATGTGATTGGCAAAGCAACACCAAAGGCATCCAATGGACATGAGTTTATTTTAGTGGCCATTGATTATTTCATTAAGTGGGTGGAAGCAGCCTCCTACTTGGTATTGAAAGCCTCCCATGTTGCTAAGTTTATCAAGCATAACATCATCTGTCGATACGAAGTCCCACATGAGGTCATCTCAAACAACGGTTCACATTTTTAAGGGGAGGTCTTGGATCATTTCGAGGAATACCGGATAGTAACCCACAAGTCCTCACCTTATGGGCCGCAGACCAACGGAACAGTCGAAGTAGAAAATAAGAATATCAAGAAAATCCTACAAAAAATGGTCAACTCACACAAGGATTGGCCGGAGCATTTACCATTTTCACTCTGGGGATACCGAACGTCGATTAGAACCTCAATTGGAGCTACACCATACTCTTTAGTGTACGGGATGGAAGCTGTACTTCCCATTGAAATGGAAATCCCTTCATTAAGAGTAGTTGCCGAGGCTAATATTTCAAAAACAGAATGGTAGAGAAACCGGATTGAAGAATTGCTCTTGTTTGATGAAAGAATATTACAGGCTCTGTTTTATGTACAAGGTTACCAAAGGATGACAGTCGAGCATTTAATAAGAAGGTCAAGACTCGGGATCTTAGGGAAGGAGATTGGTTCTTAAAAAAATTAGAGCTCCTATCTTTGACCTGAGGGGCAAGTTCAATCCAAACTGGTCCGGACCATTTCTAATCAAAATCATCATGACCTGTGGTGCAGTCATTATTATGGATTTGGATGGCAATGTGTTCTCCACTCCAGTTAACCTCGATCAACTCAAAAAGTACTATCATTGAGATAAAAATAAGGAGAAAATAAAAGCTCGCCGAGTTAAAAATTGAAAAGGCAACTCAGGCAAAAGTTAGAACAGCTTGCAAGGTCGAAAACCTGAAATGGCGACCTTGGCAAAAGTTAGGACATCACAATAGAAGAGTGTCAATACCCGAGTGAAAACTGAGCCCGAACTACGTTATGGCCTGATTCTATTTTTTTGGGATACATAGGCAGCTTCTTTTAAAAAGTCCGACCACATTCTTCATTTCTAACCATCTTTGAATCTAAGTAAGACCAATGCAAATTAATTTCTAGATTTTGATAATAAAGTCATTCAAATTTTGGATAAATTTAGACCATCTTAAACATAAAGTGGGAGTTTTTTCATTACTTTAATTGGAATTACAAAGTTTTTGAAAAATAAAAGGAAGGACATGCAAGTCCCAAACTCTATAAAATAAGGATGAAAGCTATGAAATTTTCCAAAACAAAGTAGGAGGCCTCAAATCTTTCTCCTCTCCGCTGCCTGTTTCCCTTTTTCTTTATCCTTCTTCTCCCTGTCTTGTGTTAGCCACATCTTGTACTCAGCAGAAAGCTCGGGACATTACAGCTCCTGCATCTCCATCAATGAGTGGGATCGCCAGGCCTCCTAATATAATGCCAGAAATGGGGCCCATAGTACAGATGAAGATAAACGGCCTCGGATGTTGTGAGAGATGATCTGACTGCAACCGAACTGCTGCATAATCTGATGGGGGTAATAGTAGGTAGTCTGACGCAGGCCGTCCAATAGAACCCCAGAATGATCCATAGTAGTCAAAGTCATGGCAGGGATTCGCCACAAAGGACAGTGCCAGGTGATATCTGGGCCAGTTAAAGAAGAAAGATACTATCGCCGGGCTGCCTCGGTGTCACATATCTGATTACGCGGCGGTACAGGAAATCAGTGACATTGTGCCTGTCAGTGGGAGGCTTCTGTGCAATATTCACCTTTTTCATCAACCAGATCTGTAGCAAGAGTTAGAATAGTGAGAAAAGAGCTTTGCAGTATGACAGAGAGCTTGATGTAGAAAAAGATGTTGAGTTTACCTAAAGAAGTAAAGGGCTACCAGCAAAGGTGGTGGTCTCACCACAATGAATAGCATCTAAACTCAGCAGTGTCTAGGCTAAAACAAGTGGCACGAAGTCCCTCCCCATCCACATCTGACCTGCAATGTCAACCAGGGCGCAACTAACTTGCCCATCAGAAGGAATGAGCAAATACTGGGCAAGAAGGCAGAAGCAAAGTGGATAGCGTCGCCACAGCTAAAAACCAAGGTCGCTAAGGTCACCGGGGGGACGAAACCTATTAATGATCCAAGGAATGTCGAGGCAGTCATCCTGTGTTAAGAGAGAGGCTTCCATCTTAGACAGACCACATAGTTGCATCACCTATTGTCGAGCCGAAAAGGAGGAAGTGGGAACAACGACGGAACTCCGCGGGGCCAAGTCCAGGATAGTAGCAAACTCCTCCATAGTGGGGCATAACTCTTGAAGATTGAACCGAAAGACACGGAACTGAGGATCCCATAGCCGGGCAGCAGCTTTTAATAAAGGTTCATCAATCTTCATAGTCATGAAAGGAAATAAGGAGTTGATACCGAAAGGAGCAAAGTTCAAGCGCTCAATATGGGAAAATGCCTCAACCCATGCAGAAAGGGAAGAAGCCATTTGAGTCAGAGTAACAGAAAATGAGGTCTCCAGGGCTGTATTTATAAGGCAAAAAAGGGCGAGAAATCAAAACTTTGGCAAGAGGCACGTTTAAAGTGGCGACTCCACCTTGGAATTGGCGATTGCCAACTCTAAAAAGCATAGTACAGTGACATCAGCCTTTTAACCAGGCGACCGTCATGTAAGCATTTATGGACAATGGCGACCGCCATGTTAAAAGATGGCAAGCATGTATTATAAATTGTGGTTTTTGCAGTCTGTGTAATTATTGAACTTTGCATCCAAGATAGTTGGTACAGTGAATAAAAAGAAAGTCATACATGTGAAGTAATAAGTGGCATGAAGGCCCAAAATGCATTAAAAATAACAAGATGTAACCAGGGCTTCCAGGCCCAATAAAGAAAAAACTGGGGCACACAGGCCCATGGATCAAAAAAATGTAAGTGTGTCAAATTGGGGCATGTAAGGCCATCAAAATAAATGTATCAGAATGAAACTGGGGACGGGGAAAGCTCTCTCTCTCACTAATGTCTCTAGCAGACCCGGCGGGAAGGACCAGCCTCCTCTGAGCTGTCGTCCTCGAAGAGTCTGTCAAAATTATTGCCGTCGTCACTATCAGAGGAGGAGGAGACAACTCTGGAGTGGCTCCGGGCTGAAGAGGTAGATCATCGAGAGCGAGCTCTAGAAGTAGTAGCATGGGACCCACGACGTCGCATCGAAACTGGGGCAAGAGGCTAGGCAGGAGCCGGTGGAGGTATTGCACCAGTGGCAACTACTGGTGCCTGAAAAGAGAAGCAAAAGTAAGAATAAGGTATAGTATAGAACGGGATGGTGAAACCAAAAAGGAAATACTCACTGAGAGAGGGATAAAAGGAATCTCGGCTGCACGCAGAGCAGCGTCCTACTAACGGATCAGAGTCCGCATGTTACTCACCACCAGCATGAGATGATCCAGTCAAGCTTGATCCGTCTATCAAGAAGTAATACATAACTGAGCAATATACGAAAGAAGAAAGACGAAAATAAAATAGTAAGAAGAGAATCAAACCTGAGCATGCTCTGGCCGAAACTCTGGAGCTGGAGGAACCGGGATGGGGATATCAAAAGGATACCCGGCGATGAAAGATGATGCAGCCCAGGGCACCTCAAGAACCCCAACCCCAGCTGCTCCAGCAACAACAGCAACTCCGACAGCAGCAGCTCCAGCTCCCGCAGCATTAGTAGCACCAACTCCAGCAACCACCGGTGCCTGTCCTCTCCTCCTACCACCAGGGGTAGCCGGGCCAGGTCCTAGAGGTCCCAACAGATGTGCCTGGGCCCAAGCTGGGTAGTCTCCCTCGGTCACTAGAAACTCGACAGCATGCGTCCTAACCAGCTCCTATAGAAGATCTACCTGGCTCAGGTGATCGGTCCGGCACATACAAGCTGGAGGAACCATCGGGATCCGAAAGTGATCTAGGTTGAGTGACTGGCGAACCACTCACTCTCCTAGATAGTACTCCCGCCCAAATGGGCCCTCCAATAAGATCCGCCTAGAAGCGATATCCTAGCTGCGCATCAGATCTGTGCCAGCCCGATCCTCCACGCCCCTCCAAACATCCCAGTGGACCTGTAGCAGTTTGAAGTATAGTACAATGCTAAGAACGGTAAGCCATATAGTATGATGGACAATGCAGTGAACAGTGCAGTGCAGTGAACAGTATAGTGAACAGCGCAGTAAGCTGTATAATGTAGAAAGTAATGTACAGAATAATAAGCAGTAAATAAAGATACCTGGTCAGGGGTTAGCCGGTCCAGTGACACCCGAAATCGGTCGATGTCCTTGCCCCTGGCCTTCTTCCCCTTTAGCCCTCGGGACCACCAGGCTACACGAGAAATGACCAGAGGGTCCGCTGAGGAGTTCGCTGGGACGTGAAGCCCGAGAAACTTGTAAGTCCACAACTGCAAAGAAGAAGATGTCAGCAGGCAGATAATAACAGATAACATAAATGAATGGAAAAGGCATAGAAAACTAAATCATACCTCCCAAACCCTTAAGTATCCCCTGATGCTAAGCTCCTGGGGGAACCCGGTCAATGTCCGCATGAAGCTGTAAAGTGTAGCGAGTGCGGCTCCTCCTCAATCATAAGTGGCAACACAGTCAAGTTGAGCAAGTCCTCCCAAGTAGTGCAAATGGACAGTATTCTCCTTGTTCGAGAATAAGGAGGTACCGAACACATACATAAGAAAATCCCGGGCAACCCACTCGAAGTGGCGGGACTCGGTGCACTGAAAATGTCTGAACCACTCGAAGAACCAAGTGTACCGGACTCTATCACAATCCATCTGGGCGGGAACAGTTCTGAGAAAATATGTCAGCGCATAAGCAAAACTAGCAATAGTCAGGTCGAACGGAATAGGGGCTCCTCCAACATAGATCCCGGTGATCAGCGCGAAGTCTAGAGGCGTCAAGGTGGCCTCGAAGGTAGTAAAGTGGAAGGTATTAGTGGTATCGCACCACTGCTCCGCCAGGGCCGTCAGCCAGACCCGATCATTGCTCGTCCTACCCAATAGGGGTATGAATCGTGCAAAGTCGGAGGGCATCAATAATGGCTCGGCTAGGAGTAGGGAGGGCATCATACCACTCCAATACCTCTCCGGAGGCAAAAGCTCTAAAATCTCGGACATAGTGACCAACCTGAAAAGGAGAAAACAGACAGAGAATATATAAAGAACAGATCGAGCAAGCAAAGTGCAGAGAAATATCTGAATGCAAAACCCTAGGTTCGTGACGACCCTTCGATTCATCCAAGCCCTAGTAAACTAGGCAAATCTCTCATATCCTAGATTCGTGTGTAAGTGACGATCTTTTAGTTTTTGCACGTCATAGTAAAAGACTAAGAACCATAAGCCCTGGTATATCGGGCAAAATCTCCATTAAATAAAAAGAAAAAAAAACATAAACAAAAAATTCCCTCAGATATTTGTGTTTTGCCCATTTTACCCTGATTTTCTAAATTTTTTTAAAATTTTCCAAAAACTTTCCCTTAATGATCTGAGATTTTCTAAAAATATCTAAGATTTTATTTTTTCTAGGATTTTTCTTAAAAAAAATTTTAAGATTTTTTAAAATTTTCTAGGATTTTTCTAGAATTGTTTAAAATGTTCCTTAATTTTCTAGAATTTTCTAAAAGTTTCTAGGAATTTATAAACATTTCTAAAAATTTTCCTCAATTTTCTAAAACTTTTCCTTAAATGTCTAGAATTTTGCTTGATTTTCAAAAAAAAAAACTTCTAAAAAAAAAATTTCTGAAAAAAAAGAAAAAAAAATTGCCCCAATTCTCTAAAACTTTTGAATAATTTTCTTTGATTTTTCTAAAATTTTTGAACAAATTTTCAAAATTTCCAAAAAAAAATTCAAATCTTTTTTCCTAAATTTTCTAGGACTTTTAAAAGTTTTTCTTGATTTTCTCTTTAAAATGCTCTTTAAATCTCTAGAGTTTGTGAAATTGTGAAATTTTGCCCTAACTTTTTAAAAAATTTTGACAAAATTGCCTCCAATTTTCTAAGATTTTTGATAAAAGTTGTTCCTCTAGTTTTCATGCCCCAAAAAACAAAATAAAAAATTCCTCCCTAGTTTTGTGTTTTTCCTTAAAAAAAAAAATTTGAATATTTTATTTTGTGTTTTTTACTAAAATAATCGCCATTTCCTTTCATTATTCCTTCAAATCCTAAAGTGTCCATACTATTTTAATCTCCATTGTAAAGGTACCTAAATTAAGTTCGAATCCCATCAATCATCATTCATCAACACATCAAAAATCACCATCATTCATCAAACACATCAAAATAAATCATCATTCATCATCATAATCGAATCACATCATCATCACATGGGGGAATCATAGGCATGCGTCTATGTTTGATATATCGTGCTTTGGTATTAAAACGGTAAGGACAGAATACTTACTGATGGGCGCTGGCGAGACATATAGTGGTCGAGCTCCCGTAGAATAACATCGGCAGCAACAACGTCGGCTAGAGGCTCATAGCGTCTCATCCCACGTGGAACCACGCGATGGGGTAGTGAAGCATATGTATATGGGTCGAAGGGCACTGGATGACCCTCTCCAGCATCAGGATCTAAGAAATCGGCCACAGCGACCTCAGCAGCAGCATCCGCAGCAACCTGTGCCTTAGCAGCTGCTCGTGCCTCCTTCTCAGTAGCCCGGCGGGAGGCACGCTCCGCTTTAAGAACGAGGGCATCCATCGTAGCAGTGGGCTGCGTGGTAGTGACCCTACTAGCGGGAAGACTGGTGGGCGTACCCCTGAGAGTCCCCATGGAGGAGCTCCTAGTGGCAAAGGGGCCCCATCGTGCCCTAAGGTCGTCGTCCCCATGGCCTTGGCCCGCCATGAAAAAGAATGGGAGCACGAATAGAAGGGTAAGCATCGTATGGAAGCAAAGATAAACAAAGAGCGAAGAAAAAAGGCTAAGGAAAGTGAGAAAGCAAGGGGAAAGCTAAGAGAAGACGAGAGAGAGTCTGAGAGAGCGAGAAAGCTAGAGAGAGAGTGAGAAGTGAACAAATGAAGCCATC
>JAOTRH010229427.1:0-10226 GCA_034768845.1 Heliamphora exappendiculata
AATCTATAAAAATTTATGCATTTATAAATTTTATTAACAAAAATATGTGTTGCACTTAATATCTCCCATTCTCCACACACCCAACCACTCTCAATTGGCCAATTCCTAAATTGATGTAGAAATTTAAAACTTTTTATATTGCTTCTAGATTTCAATGTGCAACCAAATTTTATTCTTTTAATATTTTTTTTGTTGACTTTAGACAATATGAACAAGTTTTCAATAAAAAAATCAACACCGCTACACTTTTTTTATATATTTATATATTTTGATCAAAACAACACAAAAAATATATAAAAAGTATATTTTACGTTGAGACGCTTAATTTAGTTTATATTGTAGGACAAATAAATAATCAATTTTGAATGAGCCCGTCAATAAAAGTTCTTAGAGTTGCCACGGTATGAAAGAACACAAATCTCCATGCGAAAATTTCTTTTCTTAATTTCTTGATTGACAAGAAAGGTATTTTTTATATTTTTTTGTAAGTAGCTACATGAATTGAAAAAATTAATTAAAAAAGACCCCCAAAAAATCTTAGAAATTAAATCCCATATATATATATATATATATAAGTCATGTAATAGGGCCTTAATTAACTTTTTACCCCACATGCACAAAGTAGCTATAACTGCTAAACCAAAAGGAGAAAAGGAAAAATATATCCATAGGAGAGTCTGAAGAAAAATGAGAGGACCATTTTACTTGTAAAATGGGATTGAAGGAGTTCTAAAGAGCTGTTAAGTTTCTTATGACCTGACAAAGATACGACAATGTTTGCACAAGATTAAGATTCTGATTTGCCAACAAAAAATTGAGACAGAAACAGAATATGAGAGAAGATATGCTGGACCCACAGAAGTGCTAACTATTTATAAACAACAATAAATATAAATATATATATATATATATATATATATATATGTAAGTAATTATTGAATACAGTAATAGTTTCAAAGTATATATCAGGTACGTGCATAATATTCTTTGGTGGTGTTTAGCAAAGCTATTGCTCGTAGTTTATAGCCTATAATTTGTAATAGAAACTGTAAATATTTAGTAAAAATTATAATTTATACCTGAAATAGAAAATAAAGTAGTTATAAGTTGTGATATCTTGGTATCCCACATCGAAAAGGAACAGAGAATTCCTAGACTATAAAAGAAAAAATCTTAGACCCTTACATTCAACGAGCCATTTTCTCAGGTGATAGAAAACCCTAGCAGAATTCTGCAGTTAAGCGTGCTTACACAGAAACAATGCAAGAATGGGTGACCTTCTGGGAAGAACAAAACCGTGAGGGTTTTGTCCGAAACGAACAAATATCATTGCCATGTGAAGGGTCGGGGTGTTGCATAAGTTGTAGTAGAAGTTGTCAAAGTTGAAAAAAAGTTATAACTTATAGTTAAAATTAGTAACAGAAAACTAAAAACTACGAACAGTTGCATTCCTAAGCACCTCCGTTATCTTGTAATTGAAATTAAAAAAAAAATAATTATAATTTATAATAAAAATTGTGAGTGTTTTATAAAAGATTGTAGCATAATGTTAAAATTAATATATAGCAGAAAACTAAAAGTTGAGAGCAAAAATTTTGCCAAACATTCCATTGATCGAGGGAAAAAATAAATACAATAATTAATAAAGATGCACACATTTTGAGGAGAATATGCTTCTAAATTTGATTGCCGCGGGGATGAAGGTGATGAAGATCCATGTGCAAGAACTGATTCAGCAGCATGATATTTGCCATTTAAGAGCTAGATTGCATCGATCATGAAGCCAAAATATGGGAACGTGGAAGGAGTGATTCATGATAATTGTTTGGCCATTTCAGACTGTAAGGCACGGACGTGTATATATATATCAACTGCTGAATGATTTTTTTTAAAAATAAATTATTCAACATCTTTTTCCTTTTTTTTATAAATATTATTTTAGAATATTTAGACGAGGGACATTAGCAATCACAATAGTATTTTTTTTTAAAAATTATTGGGTGTTTGAGACAGTTTGCATGTGACTCGATTAAATTTAAAATCTTAAAATTAATGATTGAACAAATCTTCAGTGACTTTGAGAAGATTCGAACGGGTAATTATTGAAGAGCAAATTCAAGCTCGCTGTTTGCATGTGACCCGACTAATTTTAAAACTTTGAAATTAATGGTTGAACAAACATTAAGTGACTTTGAAAAGATTTGAATGGGTGATTATTGAACGACAAATTCAAGCTCGAACCAAATGATGTTTCTTACCTAATGGTCTCCTTTAACTTTGGGATACCGTGGAGTTCGATTGAAACAATGATCTATGCTTATATTTGTTGTGAGAGATTAGTCCCGTCAAGTTGGACTAAAAAATATGTGAGGTCTATCATTTTAATTTTATTATCGAATTGCCTACCATATTTATTTGCATCGAATTAAGCTATTGATTTTCAATACGGGAGATTAATAGTCAAAAATTTTGGGAGATAAGCAATGGAGGATCCAGGAATTTAGCACAATGGGGGAATAATTTTAAGCACAATGAGATTTTTTTTTGTTAAAATCATATTTAATAATTTTATTTTTGACAAATTTTGGGTCAAAATAAATATGGGACCCACCCATCTGTCATCACTTGAATATTGGTTTTGTTGGGTTTAGTGTGAAATTTCAATTCCAGAATGAAAGTTCATGAGAAACTTTGTGGGCATATATAAATTAGAGTTGGACTAAATGGAGGGTTTTTTAGAGGTACCTAATTTTGTGGGCATGAGAGAACCTACTTATTAATGGTGGGTTCGACACAATTCACACACGCACACTACCACTGCCATATGATCCACGGAGCTCAGGTCCAGGTGTAAACACCTAAATTTGATCTCGCTTAATCTTAGGTTAATTTAGGTGAATTCGATGATGAAAATAAGTAGAATGTTGTTTCAGTATGATCATCGAAAAATGATCCAAGCTCAGTATTTGAACCAAATGAGCAAAACCTTCAAACCAGTGCAACTATTTTGCGCCGCCAACTTCAAAATCTTGAAATACCATGTTCGAACCTTGAGGTCGTCATGTTCATTGTGGCAACCTACATAAGAAGCTCTTGGAAACTCTAGCCCAAGGTATCGACCGCTACATTGAACCATGGGAACGCCACCTTCATTGTGGCGATCGTCATAAAAAACCTTTGGAAGCTTGATTTTTTTGTAGCGGCCACCCACTCTGAACCTGGCGCCCGCCAACTCTAAATGATCTGACATGTCCCAAAACGTGTCAATATTTCATTGGTTGAAGAGTTCTATAAATACTGTACAGCCAGTACATTTTTAGGACAAAATTTTGGGAGAAATGTACTCTGCTGGAGCATCGAGAGAATACAAATTTCGACGCCGAAACCCTGTCGAAGCACTGAGAACTTGACCTCCGATACCAAAACTCTGAAACCATAACTTGAATTGGATCCTTGCTTGAGGATTGTACTACCGATCATTATTCCCCAACTTGAGGATTCATTAGCGATCCAGATATTTTGTTTGGATCTTTAATTTTTCTATCTCCATTTTCTATTTTTTGGAGTGACCGGATTAATTTGGTTATATTATCTTGCATATGCTCTTATATTACTTATATAGTTGTTTTAGTTACTAGAATTCATTTGAATTTGTAACAAATGTATTTAGTTTGGTAAATTGACTAAATTCATGTTATAACTTAAATCTTAACTTGTTTAGTTTGTTTGCTTTACTCATATTGTACACTTGCACTAAGTTTGTTAATTCATTAATTAGTGTTAACGTAATTGACAATACGATTAACAGTGTTATTATTATTATAATTAAAGCACTTACATACATATGATTGTAATTATTAATATTACACACTTATTTTATATTTCTTAGTTAAACGGTTATTATGTTGTTATATAATATTCGTTATTTACATTTGTATTTTGCTTTTAATATTAATTTAGTTATTTTTAATAAGTTTTTAATTATTTACATTTGTATTTTTCTTTTAATATTAATTTAGTTTTCTTTAATAAATTTTTCCCTTTTTCATTTCTTTTTCTTTTAATGTTAATTTAATCTTGTTAATTTAATTTTCTCTTTCAAAGAGTGTTCTTCTTGTGTTTCTTTCCTTTTATTTTATTTCACATCAAAATTTTCAAAGTCTATTAATGTTAGTTTAGTTCTCGTTTATAGCATTTATAAAAAACTTATAAAATTCATAATAATAATTAGATTTCTTTCTTTCTTTTTCTTTTGGTGATAATTCTAATTCCTTAATTTTTAGTATTTTTTTTCTTTTAAAACCATTATTGTTGGTTTAATTTTCTTTAATAGATTTTTCTTATAAAACTTTTGTTATTAGTTTAAATATTTTCTTTCTTGTCAAATTTTAATATATGATTTTTGCAT
Organism: Heliamphora exappendiculata; assembly: GCA_034768845.1. Taxonomy (NCBI): domain Eukaryota; kingdom Viridiplantae; phylum Streptophyta; class Magnoliopsida; order Ericales; family Sarraceniaceae; genus Heliamphora; species Heliamphora exappendiculata. Next base: position 4,409 of record JAOTRH010229427.1, read on the forward strand.
ACCTTTTTATTTCAGTTTAGCATTTCTCTTTAGTATAAATTAGTTATGTTAATGTATTTTTAGATTAGATGATTATGTCCATGTTTAGTATGTCAATTTTAAAATATGCTTTAAAATTATACTTAAAATAGCTTAGATTATATTATTAACAATTCATGTTATTGTTGAATTTAGTGACATTTAGCATATTTTCTATTATTTTATTTGAATCATGTTAATTTTGACGATATCGCGTGCGGGTTTACTCTATGTATCATTTAGTTCGAAATTTCATGTCGTAAGATTTAGGATTTTTTTTTCTTATTTGCTTTGTTTTAGCGTTCTATATACATATGCTATATATTTTCTGTATTTGATTTTAGATGTTCTTTCATCACTTCAATTTTCTATATTTGCTTGCATTAGAGAAATCTAATTAAGAACCAATGATGATTAGTAGATGCCAACATTATGAATGGACGAACGAGGTACCTAACACCTTCTTCGATTCGTACCTTAACACTCAGACCCTTTTTTCTCTGGTTAACGTTTTAAATATCAGTAGTCATTTTTGTTTTTTTTAGTTTTTTCAAAAAATTAAGTAGCGACTCCATTTTCAACAAAAAAAAATTTTAAAATTCTATTTTCAATGTGTTAAAATATTTTTTAAAAATCTTTTGACTTTCATTATTTTTGGACAAGAAAAATCCCAAAACTTTGGCGCCACACCAGGTCGTGGGTCGACCCAAGTAGCTTATATCTTTTGGAGAAAATTTATTTAAATTTTTATTTAATTAAAAATTTTAAATTTTGAATTTAAAATTTGGTTACTTACTGTTAACCAAACGGGTCGAAAACTCAATGGTCATTTTCTATAAAAGAGCGCTCACAAAGCGTTCGCGGAGCGGTCAAGCGTCCATGTGTGAAAATCATACTAGAATAAGGCGCTTGTGAAGCGCTTGAGCGCCACTTGTCGAGTGTTAAGGGCTTCCGAGGTGCTGACTTAGTGCTCGAGTGCCAAAGCCTTCCTTGAACTCCAATGTAGGGCGCTCGCAAAATGCTCACGAAGTGCTTTACCACCAACGATGAAAAATTTAACCTGTTTTGAACAGGTGCAGTGACTTTTTCAAAAATTCACTCCAATAGCTATTTAAACATTTCATTATGCACGAATTTGGCATCATATATTTCTTCCTACATTGCTTTCAAAGTGTATGTAAGTTAAGAGTCCGATAGTATAAAACACTTAACGGTTCGTTGTACCCGTAGATTGAAGTGTTTCTTATCTCGGTGTAATCGTTGTGTCATAGGAAATTGATGTCATTGAAGTTCATTAGCACATGTGTGGGGAACGAATCTATCTTAAAGGGATAGTGTTCAACACTAGTCTTGATCATTTGCATACTTCGACTTTCCTTCATTTTTATGACTGTTTGTAAGAATTTATTTGCAGTTCTTTATTTTTTTAGTTTCTGTATTTTTTGTTTGTTTTGACACTACAGTATCGGTATTTTTTATTAAACTTTTACTTTTTGACATCATTTTGTCCAACATTTTTCACACAAATTCATAAATATAACTTTTAAATATTCATGAATATGTAAATAATTTATATAATATATTTTTACATAAGTATCTCAAACTTAGACATTTAAAATTACTTTAAAAACATATTTTATAATTGATCACGTTGGGTTTATTTTGAGTTCAAAAAAAATAGAAGGCCAAAAAAAGAGAGAGAAAATGAAGTTGAAAAATGAAAAATAAATTTCGTCTTTACTTATATATTTATAGGTGTGCGCGTTACAAACTGGTGGGTTGTTCGGCACAATCAGGTCTAAGTAAATTGGCCCAATACTGATGATCCCAAACAGAATATGGACCAAGCTTTCCGCCGCCGAACTCACTGAAAGCTCCCCGCTCCGTCGCCGGACTCCTGCGAGGCAGAGAACACCGCTAGTGCCCTCCAATCTGGTTTGACCGGGAGGCACTCCAACGCTCAAGCTAAATATCTCTTAGGAAGGTTTCTAGTTAAGAACTGAGTTTGGAATTGCGTACCTGTGAGTTGAGAGCATCTCCCTTTGTATAGGGGTCAAAATCTCATGAGGCTGAATCCTCTTAGGATTCTACCTCTTGATTCTCTCAAAGATTGTTTCCTATCCTGATACTATTTTGATTTGTTTCTATCTTGCGTATCCTATTTGTTTCCATCTTGTGTATCCGATCAATCGTTTACAAGATGGAAATTTGCTGAGTTATCATCTCCTTTTAGGGCCATCATGGACTTCATTTGGTCCGGACTGCCCCTTTCTGGGGTGGGTCGAACTCGTATGGCTCGAACAACTAGCCATCCAGGCTTCTTTGAGTACTGGAGCAGTCCGTTTTTGCGCTGACCTCTTTTCTTGGACTTTAGTCCCGTTTATTTGGACTGGGCCTTGGGCCCATAGCTTTTCTCCACCCTTAATAGGTATGGTATAATTTTATAGGATCATAAATAAAATAACAAAAAAAAAAGAATACAAAATATAAGCATACTACAAGAACATAGCCAAAGAGTATTACTCCACGTAGTTTGGTTAAAGCGTTGTTATGCAGACCAGATGGATTTTTATTTTATTTTATAGATGACTATGATGATTGAACACATTTCTATCTATCTCTTTATGTTAGTCAAATTTGGGTGTATCTCAAATTTGTCATTTTTGGTAATTTTTTGCTAACTAGGGTTTTGATGGAATTTTACTATCTTAATTGACTATTTCCTCGCTTTCTAGGGCTGGTCGGTTGCTGATTAAAATAATTTTAGAAAGTTTTTTTCTTTATTTGTGTTTATATTAAATAGAGTATCTCTATTTTCAAGCGTACTTTTAAATTTCGGTACCAGTGATCCTCTAACCAATACATCTCCTTACATCACATTGTGTTTAGATAGTAAATTGATTTTTCCTTTCTAATAAGTACACTTAAACTCCTTAGTAATTAATGTACTGAAATAACTAAAACCAACTTGCATATATGCATCAAAAGGGAGAATTAGTCAAAGCATATTGAAAGTTATAGTGTTAGGTATGTGTCTCTTGAAAGAAATATATTTATATTATCTAGTAAGCTATGTTCTCATTGATGAAGTGTTTATATTCCTTCATGAGCAGTAGTGGAATACAACTTAGAAGCAGCAATTGTTGAAGCAACCAAGAAGCTAAGACTTCCAAGAGGAAAGGGACAGGAAAAAAACTTGGATAAAGAGGAGCCACCCAAGTGGATTACTTGAAAAGGGTTTTTGAGCAACATCACATAAACTATTTTAACCTAATAATTTTGCTTAGAGACCAAACATTATGACAAGACTAATTGTTAACAGCTCATCGTGTCTTCAAGCCAATTTTAAGTTAGTTTTTTTGTCTTTTTGCTTAAAATTTAAAAGCTAAAAAGTTTGGTTTGGCAATTCCCAATTTTTAGCCTTTTTTATTTTTTTACTAACAATTTTCAATTTTATCTTTATTTATTTTTTTATTCACCTATAAATTAAATGTTAAGAAAAAATTGTTGGCAAAAGTAAAAGTCCGTGTTTCACCAGTTCGTCAAAAGCAGGGAGCATTTCGAAGAACAGTTACGGCAAAAGCAATTTTGACCGAACAGTTTAGAGTTTTTGCATAAGGTTATTTTTGAAAATTCATAAGTGGCAGCAGTTGGTTTTTTGGCTAGATTAAAGTCAACACATACCTCTCACAAACGAACTTATTGCTTTTTTTTAGCTTAATTAGTAATTTAAGCAAAAAGACTAACTTAAAGCTAGATTGTCAAACGAAGCATTATTGTTAACAGCTCATCGTGCCTTCAAGGGTGTTGTGCAATGGACAGACATCGTTGACTTCAATTTACACAAAATAATAGAAAATACAAACAATCATAATAACACAAGTATATACATCCTTATTCTGCAAGGTGCTTATGTCCATGGGCGATTGAAGAAAAACAATTTACTATAATAAATAAGAATTAAAAAAATCTCTCTCCACCTATATAGCCTCAAACTGAGTATCTTTTTACACTCTTTAACCTCTTTATGAGACTCTATTGCATATCTCACTTAGCCCTATTAAAACATAGGCTGCATTTATATAAGACTTCACCCAAAAGTTGAAAAAATACTTTCGGTACATGGCAGCACTCGAGCGCTCAACAAGTGCGTACTAGCGTTACACACTACTCTGCTCCCTAAACATCGTGATGCTCGAGCGTCCAGCTAGGACTTGATTCTATCCTCTCAGCGCTCAAGCGCCTAGCTAATGCTCTGTTAGCGTCAACTTTTGGAGTTCCAGCGTTTGAGCACCTTAGCCAGCAAGCGTCAGCTTTTGGTTTTGAGAAATTAGAGACAAATTCAACAAAACTGTTGGTTTGGTAGTCAAAGGCCTATGATTTGAGGGTTTGCGCCTTTTAAAGTGTGAAATTGAAACTTTCTAAGTAATATAAACGTACCATTTGAAACTAGTTTATACGGGATTTTGATGCAGTTTTAATTGGACTCTTACTAGTAAATGGTAGAAATACAAAAATCAAAATGCACGTAAACTAACTCAAATACTCAAATACATATTTTTTATATATAAAAAAAATACAGCTCACTTTGTCGAAATCTTCAGAAAGTAAAGGACAATGAAGTTCTGATTTTGGTGTGCTTAATTAAGGACAGCAAGTCGAAAGAGATCACTCTACTTTTTAAATGTTTGTTCTTTTTATTAACATTGGATGCATTTGTCAGGAATAATTTAATAATGTAATTTATTTTATTTATTGTAATAATGTAAACGGCAACAATAAAAAGCTCCCAAACACGCATTACTTTTTTGTAAATCAATTTTTAAAAATGCAAAAAAAAAAAATCAAATGCAGAAAATAAAAACAATACCAAATTGAATACAATGTGTGATGTACTCATAGAGGTTGTCCAATGATCGAACCCTTAATTAATTAGTTATTAGATATATTGTGATTTAATTAAGAATGATTGAACTCTTAGTTAAGATTAGGTTGATTTAATTAAGATTAGGGTGATGCTAGTGTTAAACTAGTGTACTAATTAAGCTTTCTAATTACCAGCATCCAAGATGAGGTAAGAGAACAAGATTTTTGCAAACAATGGTCCTGTTTGAATTAAATGTCAAGAATTTTGTTTTTATTTTTTATTTTTTATTTTTTTATTTTTTGATTAATTTTTTTTTATTTTTACGAATTGCCTTGATAAGGTGAACAAAAAAATTGATCAGAATATAAAAAAAAGTCTATTAAAGATAAAAATAAGTAAAATAAATTTTGATTTTTATTGGCTTATTTTTGTTTTTTAATTTTTTTTTATATTTTGATCAAAAAAATTTATTTATTTTACTCGTAAAAAGAATTCAACGGAAAAGATTTGAAATGTAAAAATATAAATATAATAATTTAATTAAATAATAACAAAATTATTAAAACAAAAAATAAACAAAATTAAGGAAGCAAATAAGTAATTATCCCAATTAGGGCAAATATAGGTGTGAACATTGTACCCTTTTGAGAATGCACGAATCTTCTTAGAAAATACAAAACCAACCACAATATGCCACGTGGTTGATTTTTATTCTAATCATAAATTATAATTTTAAAGAGAGGACGGGGGCGGGGGGGGATAATTGTAGAATATTGAGTAGGTTAAATGTTAACACTGACTCTGACTACATCATTAGAATATGCACAAGATGTTTCTAATAAGATTTCATGCTTAACAATTATGCTTTCTTCTATTAATTAATCATTTTTTGTTTTTTTAATTAGATTTTTAATATATTCAACACAATTATAT
>JAOTRH010229438.1:0-10225 GCA_034768845.1 Heliamphora exappendiculata
CAATACGACGACTATCTGCGCAGTTTGTCATTTGTGGTGGTAGACTGTACAAACGAGGACATTCTGGGGTCAACAAGTTGTGTGTAAACACTGAAGAAGGCCAAGAGCTGATAAAAGAGATACGCACCGAAGTCTGTGAGCCACACATGAGTGGTAATATGTTAGCTAAGAAGATCCTACGACAAGAATACTTTTGGATGACAATGGAGACGAATTGTATACAGTTTGTGCGGAGGTGTCATAAGTGTCAGATTCACGCAAACCTCATGCACGTTCCCCCATCTCAACTGTACAACCTAACATCACCATGGCCATTTTCAGTATGGGGCATCGATGTGATTGGCAGCGTAACACCAAAGGCATCTAATGGACACGAGTTTATCTTAGTGGCCATTTATTATTTCACCAAGTTGGTAGAAGCTGCTTCCTACTCGGTGTTGAAAGCCTCTCATGTTGCCAGATTCATCAAAAAAAATATCTGTCGGTACAGAGTTTCCCACGAAGTCATCTCAGATAATGGCTCACATTTCCAAGGAGAGGACCTAGATTTTTTCAAGGAATACCGGATAATGGCTCACAAGTTCTCGCCATATCGGCCGCAGACCAACGGAGCAGTCGAGGCAGCAAACAAGAACATCAAGAAGATTCTATAAAAGGCAATCAACTCGCACAAAGATTGGCTGAAGTATCTACCATTTGCACTCTGGGGATACCGAATGTCGATCAGAACTTCAACCGGAACTACGCCATACTCTTTAGCGTACGGGATAAAAGTCGTCCTTCCCATTGAGGTGGAAATCCCTTCGCTAAGGTTAGTGGCCGAGGCCAGTATTTCATAAGCAAAATGGCAGAGGAACCAAATGGAAGAGTTGCTTTTGTTTGATGAAAGAAGATTGCAAGCCCTATTTCATGTACAAGGTTACCAAAAGAGGATAGCTCGGGCATTCAATAAGAAGGTCAAGACTCAGGACCTGAGAGAAGGAGATTTGGTTCTCAAAGAAATCAGAGCTCCCATCTTTGACCCAAGAGGCAAGTTCAAGCCAAACTGGTCCGGACCGTTTCTTATCAAAGCCATCATGACCGGTGGTGCAGTCATCATCATAGATCTGGACGGCAATGTATTCTCCACCCCAGTAATCCTCGACCAGCTTAAAAAGTACTATCCCCGAGGTAGAAATAAAGATAAAATAAAAGCTCGCTGAGTTGAAAACTAAAAAGGTGACTCAGGCAAAAGTAGAGCAGCCCGCAACGCCGAAAACCCAAAAGGGCGACCTTAGCAAAAGTCATGGCACTACAAAAGGAGAGTGTTAATACCCAAGTGAAAACCAAGCTCGAACTACGTTAAAGCATGATTCCATCTTTTTGGGATACATAGGCAGCTTCTTTTAAAGGAGTTCAACCACTTTCTTTATATTTAACCATCTTTGAATCCGAATAGGACCAATGCAAATTAATCTCTGAATTTTAATAATAAAGTCATTAAAACTTTGGATAAATTTAAACCACCTTGAACATAAAGTGGGAATTTGTTATTACTTCGATCAGAGTTACAAAGTTACAAATATAAAAGGAGGGCACATAAGTCCCAAACTCTACAAACAAAATAAGGAAAAACTATGAAATTTTCGAAACAAAGCAAGAGGCCTCAAGTTCTCCTTCTTTTTGCTGCTTGTTTTTCTTCTTTTTTTGTCTTTCTTTTTCCTATTTTGTGTCAACCATGTCTTGTACTCAGCAGAAAGATCGGGACACTACAACTCGTGCATCTCCATCAACGAGCGAGATGGCCAGGCATCCCGAAACTGTGTTAGGAAATGAGCCCGTAGTGCAGAGGAAAACAAACGGCCTCGAATACCGGGAAATATGATCTGACTTCGTCCGAACTGCCGCATGATCCTATGAGGGTAGTAGAAAGTAGTCTGACACAGACCAACAAGCAGCACACCAAGATGATCCATAGTGGTCAGAGTCATAGCAGGAATCCGCCACCAATGGCACTGCTAGGTAATGTCTGAACCCGTCAGAGAAGAAAGATATTGTCGCCAAGATGCCTCAGTGTCACATATCTGATAACGCGGGCGATAAAGGAAAGCAGCGGCATTGTGCCTGTCAGTGGGAGGCTTTTGCACAAGGTTTACCTTCTCCATCAGCCAGATCTCTAGCAAGGGTCAGAGCAGTAAGAGAAAAGCTTTGCAGTGTGACAGAGAACTTGATACATAGGAAGATGTTACGCTCACCTGGAGAAGTAAAGGGATGCCAGCAAAGGTGGTGGTCTCGCCACGATGAATAGCGTCCAAACCCAACAGTGTCTTAGCAAGAAGAAGGGGCACAAAGTCTTTCCCTGTCAACATTTGGCCAGCAATGTCAACCAGGGCACAACTCTCCCGCCCGACAGAAGGGACAAGGAGATACTGGGTAAGGAGGAAGAAGAAAAGTGCAAAACGATGACGCAGCTGACAGTCGATATTGCTAAGGTTACCAGTAGGATGGAATCTCTCAATAAGCCACGGGATGTCAAAACAGTCGCACGAGGTCAGAAGAGAAGCCTCCATCCTGGATAGGCCACAAAATTGCATCACTTACTGTCGAACTGAGAGGATGGGAGTAGGAATGACAACAGAACTCCGTGGAGCCAAGTCTAAAATGGCAGCAAACTCCTCCACAGTGGGGCAGAGTTCTTCGAGTCCAAACCGAAAGACGTGGGACTGTGGATCCCATAGTTGAACGGCGGCCTTCAACAATGGTTCGTCTACCTCCATGATCATAAGATGAAACAAGGAATTGATCCCAAAAGAAGCAAAATTTAGACCTTCAATGTGGGAGAATGCCTCAATCCAAGAAGAAAGTGGGGTAGCCATCTAAGTGTAAGCAGCAGAAAAGGGAAGTCTTCAGGGCCGTATTTATAAGGCAGGAAACCAAAAATTCAGCAAAAGGCACATTAATTGTGGCGGCCGCCACCTTGGAGTTGGCGACTGCCAACTTGAAAAAGCACAGTACAGTGACATCATTATTTTGACTAGGCGGCTGCCATATTGGAAGTGGCGACCGCCATGTTTAAAGTGGAAATCTCCATGTCTATTGTGGCGGCCGCTATGGCAGGTGTATTCAATTTACAGCTACTGTGGCATGTGTGAAATGTTAACATTTGCATGGTACATGCGAAATAGTGCGGGCCGCAAATAAAGAATCACGCAGTAGATGGGTATCAGGTAATAAAATGGTACAAAGGCCCAAGAGACGCATAAAAAGTAATATGATGTAAAATTTGGCACCCAGGCCCAATAAACTATAAGCTAAGGCCTCGGCCCATGGATCAAATAAAAATGTGAGAATGTGTCAAGCTGGGGCACCCAGGCCCGTCAAAAACAAATAAGTCTGAAAATAAACTGGGGGGAGGGGAAGCACTCTCTCAAGCATGCCTCGGGCAAACTCGACGGGAGGAAGAGCCGGCTTCATCTGAGCTGACGTCATCAAAGAGTCGCTCGATAATATCATCACCATCATCACTGCCGCAGGAAGAGGATATGATTCTGGAACGGCTCCTGGCGGATGAGATGGATCCCCTCGATCGGGCCCTAAAAGAAACAACGCGAGACTCACGACCTCGAGCAGGGGCTGGGGCAGGACTCAGAGCCTGTAGAGGCACAACACCGGCAACCGGAGCTGGAGGCTGTTAAAAGAAACGCAAGACTCGGAACAAAAATAAAAGGCAGGAAAATGTAGAAAAACTTAAAAAAAAGAACACATGAGGTACTTACAACGGCTACTTGCGTGAAAATAATGCCGGCCGCCCGCATTGAGGCGTCCATCTGCCAGACCATCACTCTCAGGCCGGTGACCATCAACATCGTCCGATCCACCCATGCATGATTAAACTACAGAAAGAAGAAGAGGGAGTCAACATGACGAATGAAGTAGAAAATGAAAGGAATGAGTAAGGAAAAGGAAATACCTGGTCAATCTCTGCTCTGAACTCAGAAACTGGCGAGACTGGGATAGGAAGGGAGAGAGGGAAGCCATAGGCCACGGTCTGGATCTCCCAAGGAATCTCCAGACCTATCACTCCTCCAGCCTCGGATCCCGAGGTAGCAGCTCCACCAGTAGCAGCTCCAGCAACAACATCGGCGTCTACTACCACCGAAGATGGTCCTCTCCTCCTACCGCCAGGGCCAGCCGGGCCAAGACCTAGGGAACCCATTCGATGAGCCCGAGCCCAGGCTGCGTAATCCCCCTTCACTACCAACAGCTCCGAGACTAGGGTCCCTACTGTCTCCAGCAGCAAGTCGACACGACCAATGTGATCTGTCCGACGCATGCAGGCTGGGGGAACCACCAATATGCGAAAATGACCCAGGCTGAGCGACTGGCTGACCACCCGCTCTCCTAGATAATACTCCCTACCGAATGGACCCTCCAGTAGGATTTGTCTCGCAGCAATGTCACGGCTGCGCATCAGATCTGCGCCAGCCCGGTCCCCTACTCCCCTCCAGACATCCCAGTGGACCTACAGGTACAGTACAATGCAATAAATAGTAAACAACAAACGATCAGTACGTAGTACGGTGATCAGTATACAGTACAATGCAGTGAACAGGAATAGTGATCAGTACACAGTGCAATACAGTGATTAGGAACAGTGATCAGTACAGTGCAGTGAACAGGAACAGTGATCAGTACAGTGCAGTGAACAGGAACAGTGATCAGTATACAGTGCAGTACAGTGAACAAGAATAGTGATCAGTATATAGTGCAGTGAACAGCCGTGAATAGGATGCGATACAGTAAAAATAATAAAATGATACCTGGTCGGGGGTCAGCCGGTCCAATGAGACCTGAAAGCGGTCAATATCCTTCCCTCCGGCTTTCTTCCCCTTTAGCCCACGGGACCACCGAGCAACTCGGGGAATGACCAGAGGGTTTGCTGCGGAGTTCGTCGAGACATGAAGCCCGAGAAACTCGTAAGTCCACAGCTGCAATAAAGAATGCGTCAATCAGTAAATAATGGATAACAGGAGAATGAAAATAAATAGGAGAATATAGAAACTAAATCATACCTCCCAAACCCTCCAGTATCCCCCAATGCTATGCTCCTGAGGGAACCAGGTCAAAGTCCACATGAATTCGTAAATGGTGGCCAGAGCAGCTCTTCCCCAGTCAAATGAGGCAACTTGCTCCAAACAAGCAAGGGCGCCAAGGTAATGCAAATGAATGGTATTCTCCTTGTTCAAAAACAAGGAGGTACCAAACATATACATCAAAAAGACCCGAGCGACCCACTCGAAGTGGCAGGGCTCAAACAAGTGAAAGTGGCAAAAACGCTCGAAGAACCAAGTATATCGAACCCGGTCTCTGTCCATCTGAGTGGGAATGGCTCCAAGAAAATACAGCAGCGCATCAGTGGAGCGAGCTATGGATGGATCAAATGGAATAGGCGCCCCACCAACCCGGATGCCAATGATCAATGCGAAGTCGAGAGGAGTCAGGGTAGCCTCGAAGGTGGTGAAATGGAAGGTATTGGTGGTATCCCACCACCACTCAGCCAAGGCCGTCAGCCAGACCCGGTCATTGCTCGTCCTACCCAGTAGGGATACGAATCGAGCAAAGCTAGAGGCATCAATAATCGACCGGCTACGAGCAGGGAGGGCATCATACCACTCTAATACCTCTCCGGAGGCAGAACCTCCGAAACCTCTAACATAGCGGCTAGCCTGGGAAGAAGAAAACAAGCAGAATATATTCAAAAAATAATAATAATAATAAGATAGATCAAACAAAGCAAATTGAAAAAAAATGTCTGAAAGCTAACCCTAGGTTCATGTGTAAATGACAACCCTTCGGTTCTTTCAAAAGCTCTAGAAAAAAACTAGGCACCCTAACTCTAGGATCGTGTGTAAGTGATGACCCTCCGGTTCTTTTAAGCCCTGATAAATCAGGTAAATTCTCCTACCTTAGGTTTGTGTGTAAGTTACGACCCTTCAGTTCTTTCAAAAGCCCAAGAAAAAAATTAGGCACCCTAACCCTAGGATCGTGTGTAAGTGACGACCCTCCAGTTTTTTTAAGCCCTGATAAATCAGGCAAATTCTCCTACCCTAAGTTCGTGTGTAAGTGACGACTCTCTGGTTCTTTCAAGCCCTGATAAATCAGGCAAATCCTCCTTACCCTAGGTTCGTGTGTAAGTGACGACCCTCCAGTTCTTTCAAGCCCTGATAAATCAGGCAAATTCCCCTAACCCTAGGTTCGTGTGTAAGTGACGACCCTTCGGTTCTTTCAAAAGGCCTAAGAAAATACTAGGGACCCTAACCCTAGGTTCGTGTGTAAGTGACCACCCTCATGTTCTTTCAAGCCCTGATAAATCAGACAAATCCTCCTAACCCTAGGTTCGTGTGTAAGTAACGACCATCCGATTCTTTCTAGCCCTGATAAATTAGGCAAATTCTCCTACCCTAGGATCGTGTGTAACTGACGACCCTCCGGTTCTTTCAAGCCCTGATAAATGAGGCAAATTCCCCTAACCCTAGGTTTGTGTGTAAGTGACGACCATTTGGTTCTTTCAAAAGTACTAGAAAAAAACTAGGCACCCTAACCCTAGGATCATGTGTAAGTGACGACCCTCCGGTTCTTTCAAACCCTGATAAATTAGGCAAATCCTCCTAATCGTGTGTAAGTGACGACCCTCCGGTTCTTTCAAGTCCTAATAAATCAGGCAAATTCTCCTACCCTAGGTTCGTGTGTAAGTGACGACCATTCGGTTCTTTCAAAAGCCTTAAGAAAAAGACTTGGCACCCTAACCCTAGGTTCGTGTGTAAGTGACGACTCTCTGGTTCTTTTAAGCCCTGATAAATCAGGCCAATCCTCCTAACCCTAGGTTCGTGTGTAAGTGACGACCCTCCGGTTCTTTCAAGTCCCGATAAATCAGGCAAATCCTCCTACCCTGGGTTCGTGTTTGTGTGACAACCCTTTGGTACTTTCAAACCCTAGAAAAAGATTAGGAACCCAGAACCCTGGTACGCCAGGCAAATCTCTATCTTTTGTGTTAAAATAAAAATAAAACAAAATAAAACAATAAAATAATAATAATAATAATAATAATAATAAAAAGCAGAAGAAAAAAAAGTAAAAACAATCTCCCACTTTAATGTTGGTATTTTCTCTATTTTGTTCCAAATTTTTTTCAATTTCTAAGATTTTCATAAGAATTATCTCAAATTTGTTTCTCATTATCTAGGATTTTGTTTTCTCTCAAAATTGTTGTTCAATTTCTATATTTTTCTAAAAAAATTTCTTAATTTTCTAGGATTTTCTAAGTTTTTTTCTAGAATTCTTTTAAATATTTGCCCTAAGTTTCTACAATTTCCCTTGGTTTCTAAAATTTTTCTAATAATAATAATAATAATAATTTTTTTTAGGATTTTCTAAAACTTCTTCAAAATTTTTCTAAAGATTTTTCTAAAATTTCTAAATGTTTTTTCAAAATTTTCTAAAATTTTCTCCTATGATTTTTCAAAATTTTCCAAATTTTCCTAAGATTTTCTAAAGTTTTCTTCTTCAAAATTTTCTAGGATTTTTCAAAATTTTTCTAGGATGTTCTAAAATTTTCTTCTCTAAATTTTTCAATGATTTTTGGAAAATTGTCTAAAAAGTTTTGATAAAATTGCTTTTTGATAAAAATTATCCCTTTAGTTGTTACATGCCAAAAATCAAAACAAATTTTTTTTTTCTTCTTAATTTTTATGCTAAAATAATTATCCATTTTATTGTTTGTTCAAAATCCTAGTGTCTCTACTGTCTTACTATCCATTGCATAGGTACCTAAGCTAAACTCAAATCTCGAATATCGCTTATCATCCATCATTCATCATCATATCAAAACACATTAGCATATCATCAGGGAGATCTTACGCATGCGTCTACGTTTCACACATCATGAAAAGATACCTTTAATTTGATATAATAGCAATAGGTAACCTACCGAGGGTCGTTGACGAGAGATATGGTGGTCAGGCACCCGAAGAAGATTGTCAGCAGCAATCGCGTCAGCAGGAGGCTCGTAGCGTCTCATCCCGCAGTAGATAATGTGACGAGGAACCGGATCGTAGGTGTGTGGGTCAAAAGGTGCTGGATCACCCTCTCTAGTGTCTGGATCCAGAAAATTAGCCATCGCAGCCTCGGCAGTAGCATCTACAGCTGCTTGTGTCTCAGCAGCAGCCCGTGCCTCCTCCTCGGCTACCTGTCGAGAGGCACACTCTGTCTTGAATAGGAGAGCATCCATCGCAGCATTAGGCTGCGTAGCGGTGACCCCACCGGCAGGCTGATTGGTGGTCGTATCCCTGAGAGTCCCCATAGATGAACTCTCAGCAGTAGCTGGGCCCCGTTGTGCCCCCAAGTCGTCGTCTCCCTGGCCTGAGCTGGCCATGAAAAGGAACGGAAGCATAAAAAGCAGTGTGAACATCTCGTGTCAAATGGGGAGTAAGAAGAAAGCAAGAAAGAATGTGAAAGCAAGAAAGAGCGAGAGGGAGTCGATAGCGTCTGGAAGCTAGAGAGAGAGTGAGGAATGAAGAAATGAACCAATCCGCGCGCCTTAAAGATCCGGACACGCGTCTCGAGTTGGCAGCTGCCATATCTCATGTCGACGACCGCCATGTTTTCCAAGCGTCACACGGCGACCGCCATGTATTAGGGGTTTTTACCCGCCATCGCCAAGTCAGAGGGGTTTCACCTTGGCGACCGCCAGGTTGTCAAAACGTCACGTCATATCCATGCAGGCGACCGCCATATCAGAGCATCATTATGGCATTTTAGGGGCAGTTTGGGGTGGTTTTTGTTATTATACATACGTTTATTTTTCTTTAAATATGTTTTATGCGCAGCTTATAAACAAAAATAATTTTCAAAAAAAATACATAAACAATTTTGTTTTCTTATGGTGTTTTATTTGTGTTTTTGTGCATATTGACTTTACGTATGTTATTTTTTCTTACATTTTGAAAATATGATAATCATTTTTTTCTGCTACTCCATCTCTGCACGGTAATTTTTATTCCGATAAATTTAATTTTAAGCCGTAACTAGACTTTTAATTATTTTTGTCTCATATCTCGTCCCGAATTTTTAAGTCTTAACTCAACCTATTAATTCGTGATTTTTATTTCGATAAATTTAATTTTATGCCGTAACTAGGTTTTTAATTCTTTTTAATCTCATATCTCGTTCCGAATTTTTAGGTCTTAACTCGACCTATTAATTCGTGATTTTCTTCCGATAAATTTAATTTTAAGCCGTAACTAGGCTTTTAATTATTTTTATCCCATACCTTGTCCCGAATTTTTAGATCTTAACTCGACCGATTAATTCGTGATTTTCATTCCGATAAATTTAATTTTAAGCCGTAACTAGACTTTTAATTATTTTTATCTCATACCTCGTCCCGAACTTTTAGGTCTTAACTCGACCTATTAATTCGTGATCTTCATTCCAATAAATTTAATTTTAAACTGTAACTAGGTTTTTAATTATTTTATCTCATACCTCATCCTAAATTTTTAGGTCTTAACTCGTCTTATTAATTCGTGTTTTTCCCTCATGATGAATTTAACTTTAAGTCACAAAAAAATGGCTTTTCGTTATTTTTATCCCGCTTCCGTTCCGAAATTGTGAGACCTTAACTCGACGGATCAATTGTTTTTCTGGTTAAGATAATTTTTTGGATCTTAACTCGATCCTTTTAATTATTCTATCCAACTGAGTTCTTAGATCTTAACTTGATCTTTGATTTGTTTACACTCCCTTTAGATCTTAATTCGATCTTTAGGATTTGTTCGATTATACCAGCATCTGCATCACGTTAACATCTATATCGTGCTACATTTTGCATCATATTTTGCATCTTTGCATTTTGTCCCAAGAACTACGTTTTGGTCAGATCCCTAGCAAAAGGGGTACGTAGGCAACTCGATAAAAGTTTGAGTACGACCAACATCATACGTATGCTTGTGTGTTTGCGGCCTAAGATTGATGGTTCGGCCAAATAACTATTGTCTCTGGGTCTTTGATATAACTTGTATCACGCGTCGCTATACGAGTCATATCGAAGAGGGGCAACTGTAGACACCCCAATTTGACCCCACCCAATCTTAGGAGGATCCGATGATGAAAAAAGGTGGAATAAGTGCCTCGGTTCGATCCTCGGAAAGTGATCCAAGCTCGGTATTTGAACCTTAACCATTAAAAA
>JAOTRH010229449.1:0-10225 GCA_034768845.1 Heliamphora exappendiculata
CCCACCCTTTTTCTTCATAATTTCGTGAATATATATATATATATAGAGAGAGAGAGAGAGAGAAAAGAAAGAAAAGGAAGAAGAAAGGAGGAAGAAGAAGAAGCTTGAAGATGGGAGCACTAAAAGCTAAGTCCATGGTTTTCATTATCAAGAAGTAATCCTCAACAAGGAAAGAGAGACTTTAATGCTTTTAATTTTACATAAATCAAACATCTCTCCCACCATCCTCAAACACAAATCTAAGATCAAGAATCAAAATTCAAAAATAAAGGCGTCATTGTTAGATTTTTTTGGGACTGTTCGGTTTGAATGTTGAAGTTGTGAGTTGGTGTGGGTTTTTCCATGGGTTCCACGATTTCTATAAGCTCTGAAATATTAATATATTGAAGTACAATACATGTATACCAAGAAAATGGGTAAAAAACTTACACACTTGACACTAAGAGGCTAGAATCAAAATAGGCCTGAGTTTTGGAAATTTTGAGCTTTCTGCCCTGATATTTTGAATATCAGAACTCAATGTAGAAACATTCTATAAGCGTGTTCTTTATATCTAGACCTATGTTCTTGTATTATCTTTCATCCAAAATTAGTTTGAACTCATTTGAGTAAGTGGAACTCGAGATATTACAATTCTACCAAAGTGTGTCGATTTCAGACCAGCCAACAATGCAGACCTAATAACCTCAGTTTAAAATGAGATCCGAGCTTTGTCCAAAAAATTAAAGTTGTATAAAACATGTGTATCTAGGTATCCACCAAATATTGACATAAAATAATGAGTTTTGATAGGCAAAAACCTCTTTGAAACGCTCTGTTGTGTTTCAGCCCTCAAGGGACACTTCTGTCATATATTTTTGTGTAGCCCAAATCCCATATTTTTAGTGTTCTATTCCAAACGTGGTCTACATGAACTTTGTAGATAATATATTGAAGTACTTTTTAACCAAAAATAAGACCTTAAATCCTTGCGATGATTTCCCAAAACCGTTTCAAACCCTCTGTCCAAAGTCGGCTTTTATGAGTTTTGGCTACTAACAAAACCTATTTTCTAAAATGGACAAAAAGTATAACTTGTTCCAAACAACTACCATTATCTCTAAACATGAAACTTGTAGGGTACTTGTTTAACTAGAACATACTAAAAATTGGACTCATTTGGATTTAATATGATACCCCAAAATCGAGACCAACAAAAGCATATTTTTGATAAAATCTTGAGAAAAGTGCTGAACAATTTTTGCTTAGGATGTTTTGTTCACCCTTTTACCTTAGGTTTTGGCCTTGGTGTTAAATATGAGAGTTGTAGAAAATATTTTTGTCTAAATGGTGTTTAAAAATCATAACTTGATTCCAAGTCTAAGTATCTCAAGATGCTGCGGTAGTTTAAAATTTAATAATGTGAAAGAGAGTAATAAATGGTTAAGTAAAATCTTCAAACAAGTGAATGATTGGGCAAGCGCGTAGTGCCCCTTAAACAAAAAAAGAAAGTAACCATGGTCCTACAAATCAAGAAAATATTCCATGATTGGAATCATTTTAGTTTCACATGCTAAAGGGGGAGGATTCCGTGTTAATAGTAGACTCAGTTCATACGCATATAATACAAGGTGAGAGCGCTTAGCTGTTATCTTGAACTTGAGTTTATATAAATGATGCTTAAAAATATTTTGAAATGCATGTTTTGAACTATGACTAGCTTGATGATTGCGTGAACCTGTTGATTTAAAAGCCATGATGTTTTTAATTCAAGTGTGCTATCCATGATATTCTAAGCTAGCATGATGTTACTATGAAAGTATAGTTAATGTTATGTGGTTGTTCCAAAGTACCAAGTTACAAGGGTTTTCGGCCATTTTATATCTCGTTATGAGGTAGGTTACCCAACTATAGATTTTTCATTTATCCCTGTAGGGGAGGTTTCCCATTAAGCGGAGATTTTTGCCTTTAAGGCATTTCAGCTGAGTCCCAGGTTTTAGCACATACCATTTGTGCTTGGTGGAGAGTGGCCCTTATTCCATCATGTTGCTATCCGTGCATTGCGAATTGAGGTTATGGTACTGTCAGAACTCCTGGTCGTGAGATTGACGACTACTTAGACATTGTTGGGGTTTGGGTCTAGATTTGAGAAAGCGATCATGCATTTTAGATTTGGGGTGGTTAAGCCAGGAACATATTTCTGTTTGCAATATTGAGAAGGTTCTGTATAATCTGTGATATTTTCATGTTCAAGCAAATGCATCAGTTTCTATATTTTCATGAAAAATGTGATGAACTATTTTTAGAAAGAGTTTTCAGTTATCCTTAACTAAGTAACTATTTTTCCTGTTCATGATAATGCTAAGTGCACTCTCCTGTAACCTCTGTGGTTGTAGATACCAGGAACAACTAAGAGTTGGTCCACCACAGGCGTCGTCGAGTAGTTTTAGTTCTGGTGTTTGGAATTATTTTGGTTCAGTTTTCTTTTGTTTAGTTTTTTAGTTTTGGCAAAGCTTCATATATAAGACTCTGGAGGTTTTTGATATTTTAGAAGTAATGTATGCCCTTGGGATGGCGAATCTCTAGTGACTCATGTATACCTCTTTTGACATTAAGGTGTTGTGGTTGTTTTGAAGTTCTTGTTTGGTCTCTTAATATCTTTATCCCTTGTCTTCCTCTTTGGCCGCGGGTCTGCAGAGGGATCACATCCCTTGTGCAAGTTTGGTGCCTTACAGGAGTGGAGTGTTACACAAAGAGTCAAAATAATAGACGACGCTATTATCTGCTCCCCGTAACCGAGACAGGCCTACTAAAATATTATACTATAGTCATACCGATGGTATGCCCATTTCTATCTAAATTATAAATATAAAACTTATATTCTGCAAGAATCCCAAATATGATCTTCTGTGTGCAAGCCGTATTTTACACACCAAATTAAATACTATACAGAATATCAGACATCCATGCATGTCATTAAAAAAATGATACACATTCAGTATTAAGAGGATAAATACTATTCATAATAATTTTGAGTTGTGAATTAATTTATATAATCAGTATAAAATTAATTACTCCAAATGTCCTATTCAATACACATAAAGTGTACTAGCACAAAGAGTCGGAACAATAGACGACACTATTATCTATTTTTCGTAACCAAGACAGGACTGCTAAAACTCTATACTACAATCGTACCGATGGTAAGTCCATTTTCATCTAAACTATGAACATAAAACTTATATTCTACAAGAATCTAAAATATAATTTTCTGTGTGCAGGCCGTACTTTACACACCCGATTAAATACTATATAGAATATTGGACATCTATCCATAATATTAAAGAAATAATATACATACATTGCTCATAAAAATTCTCATAAAATGGAAAAATAATTTTATTAAAATAAAATTAAATACTAAAAATATGATTTTTAGTATACGAACCCTAATACCAATCTGAATTATTTGTGGGTTATTTTCATTATTAAGATTTATCGAAATAGTTTCTTCAGTTATAGGTTTAGCTCACATTTCTTCTCCCTTTTCGATAAAAATTTTTAATTCTTGGGGGTTATCCTCTTCAAACTCGTTAAAATCTTCGAAATCAAGATAAAATATTTGAGACACAGCAAAGTAAGAAAAGCTCGATTTTATTTCATTGATTTCAAAATATATTACATCGTGAGACTCAAGATAGAAAGGGGCTCGAGATGTCAGCAGATGTATTCCCGGCATACTCGTTGTTAATCGACCTGATAAAGACAAAGTCAACAGACTCCAACCCACTCATTACATCATGCATAATAAAAGATTCATAGAACTAACTCTTTTTCATTTTAGTCGTATCCATGATAAGCGAAGTGTGATCCGGAGGTGCATCAGCTTCCGTCATCTGTACGTCCTTGTCTTTGTGATCATTGCCTATACGCACATGGGCTATCTATTCATCGAAGAAAGATTCCAGATCTCCTTCTTCACAAAGATCTGCCCAATCCATGTGCATTTTTTGCGAAAACCCATTTGCAAAATATCGGCTTCACCATCACTGTCAGATAGCTGATGGCTGAAAAAGATCTCCAGCCCTGGCAATTTTGTGTTGGTCTTCTCTTCTATCCATGGTTCGGGGAACCCACAGTAAGAGAAATCATCCCCTTCTTTGATGAAACGACCATTCAGCGTTGGCCCATACTTCTCCATGCTTGATTTTTTCAGTTCTGGCTTGTATCCCAGTTCTGGCTTGAAATCCCTTGCAGATGATTTCCTAACCCCATGCCTAGAAAGTAGGACATTTCCTTCATCATGGCTTTGACCCTTGGGTTAACCTAACTCCCTTCATCATTCATCAGCACTTGTACGGCCTTGGTTTCGTCAAAATTAAACCCGTTTAACAAGAAATCCTCCTCCCCATGTGGGATCTAAAATAGTGGGGTAGCATCACTGGGCGAAGTTGACAAATTGGTTTCTCTCGATATAGTGGTAGTTATTCCATTTTTGATCAACTTTACCTTTTGGTGTAGGGTGGATGGAACAGCTCTAGTCAATGTGTCATGTAGCCATGGCCTTCCCAGCAATAGATTAAACGATGCTGGCATGTCAAGGACATGAAACTCTACTTCACTCTCAAAAGCTCCCACCGTTATAGTGAAAGTCACTAATCCCAAGACATCTCTTCGCGTGTTATCATATGCTTGTACCCCCTGTGCACTCGGCTTGAAGTCATGCGTCTTCAATCATAGATAGTAAGCAGTTCGCAACGAGTATATGTTGAGGGCGGAGCCATTATCGATCAAAACAATTGGTACCTATTTTTCCAGATATTTGACAATTAAATGTAACGGCTTGTTATGGGATGGCCCTTCTGCTAAAAAATCCCTATCATCGAAGGTAATAACACTGGGCTATTTCTCGGGTACGAGCATTTCAACCAGTAAGGCAGGAGAAACTTCAATCGGTATGTCCACGCTGTTCAAGGCTTTTAGAACATTATGTCGGTGTTTGTGAGATGGTACTAGCATTCCCCAAATGCTTACATTAGCTTGCATCTTCTTAAGTTGCTTTAGAACTACATCTTTCTCTTCACTATTCTGTCTCTCTATTCTTTCTGCCTATTTTCTTGGTTCCTCTGTGCCCTTACTCGGTTGTCCCTTCTCTAGCTGTGCGGCTTAAAGTGTCTTTCGCTCCTTGTCAGGTGTTCTATCTGCTTTTTGGGTTTTCATTTTCCTTCAAATTGGCCAACTACTTCCTGAATTTCAGCCATCGGGCCTCCTTTTTCTCGGAAGGCCCAAAAATCATCTGCCTCTTTGCTACTCCCTTTATTTCCCCAGAAGTCTTCCTCAATCCCCATTATGTTTTGCGAAAACCATTCGGACTCTTCGCTGATTGCGGTCTCGAGTTCAAAAAGTTGCGGTAGTGACATTCATCCAACAGGTTTTAGTTTTCCCACAAAAACTATGAACTTAGTGGGATTAAATCCTAGATATGGTGAAAGAATCACCCTCAATCAAATCTTGGATAAGGTCGTCTAGCCACAACACTTCCTGCCTAGAAGGAAAATCTATAATTGGTATTAGTTTTGCCATGAAAATTATAAACTCAGTGGGATTGAGTCCTTTCAACTCTTCCTCGATGAAGTTTACATTCTGTTGATTGGCATGATTCGAAAGGGGGTTAGTAGTTATGTTTGGTTTCTGTATAGCGGTGGGCGGAGGGATCACTTTGTTGTCAATCAAATCTTGAATTTCATGTAAAAGCCACATGCAATTGTTAGTTAAATGTTCGTGCCCCTGGTGAAAAGCATATTACTGGGTAGGATTGTATTGGGGTGGCAAAGGATTTGGAGACAGAGTCGGCTCCAAAAGCTTTATGAGGCCTCTCTCAATTAAACGGCTTAGGATGGATGTTAAAGGCACAGCGACCTGGGTGAAGGTTTTTTTTTTATTGCGGGGTAGATTTTGGGTGGCCAACGAAACAAATGGGCTGGCCTGGTTTGGATTAGGGTTCAGTAAGTTTACTTCGTAGCTTCGGCTCACTACATTGGCGGCATTATTTTGATTACCGACATATGATTTTTGAACCATTTTCTGACTCAATTCTCCTTTGTCAATATCCCCAAACTGCAGAGCATCCTCTATCTGTACCTCGCATCAAAAACTTGCTCAAATGTCATTAATGGCTACGTGATCAGATACTTGCAAAATTGCGGTTGCAGGTTCTTCACCACTATTTTTACTTGTTCATTTTCAGTAGGCCGACTCATCATTTTGGCTTCCTTAGCCCTCCATTGGGTCAGAAACTCAACGAAAGATTCTTTGGACTCTTGTCGGGTCGTCTAGAGTTCCCAGGTGGTGACATCGAGCTGGATGTTGTAGTTGTACTGATTGACAAATGCGGTGGTAAGGTCCTCCCATGTTCTCATCTTGATAGCTTCTAAAGATAGAAACCATTTTTGAGTAGCTCCTGACAAAGATTACTGGAAAAGCTGGGCTTTCAACTAGTTATTAATACCCATCAGCGACAAAATCCCCACATACATTCTGAGATGAATCCTTGGATACTCGGTCCCATCAAATTTCTCTATATCAGGCATCTTGAATTTCTTGGGAAGTTTAGTATTGGGGAAGAGACAAAGTCCCTCGGCATCCAGTATGTAAACTTCGACACCTCAGGCTTTTCTCAAAATCTTTTCCAATTTATCAACCTTATCAGATAAGATTGATTCCTTTGTGGCCAGAATTTTCAGTATCCCTGGTCGAACAAGCTATACAGCAGCTGCTTGCTGAGCTCTTTCAGGTCCTACATTGTCATCCCAAATATCATTCCCTATTTTGCCCTCTTGATCATTTAGGATTATCACATTGGGCTCTGCGACCCGAGTTTGTAAGGCCTGAATTTGAGCCTGACACTGTGTCTGAAGCCTAGCCTGATTCGTTATAGCAGTACTGACTCCTTCATCTGTTCGTTGCAATTCCAAAACTACCCCTATCATGTTAGCCATGGTTCTTCCATCGGCAATCTCAATTGGCTAGTACGTATGTGCCCTCTACTCGGAGATCAAGCCCAAGTGCGTATAGGTTCTTCTCTATCTAAAGCTATGATCCCGGGCCTCTGATGTGATGCCCTATTCCCCTGGCACGTCGAGACATATATAACTATAAATAAGGAATATATTCTAGCCGAACATTCATAGATACATAAGATAGTTACTACATCATTTACAGTTCAGAGTTTGTTCAAAATACTTAATAATTATAGTCATCCAGAAAATTTTAACAAAAGTTACAATATACCCATAGAAAACAGAACAAAGATCCAAAAAGTAAACGTCCTACATCTTCAAGCTGTGTTGTTGGGGTTAACTGGCTCTTGCCACTCTCCCCTTCTTCGTAGTCTTCTTCCTCAATGAACACGCCTTCCTTAAAAGATCCTTCTTCTTCACCTGTGGCATGAATGCCATGAGCCGGAGCCTAGAAGCAAATTTTCTAAATCGTCTAACAAACTCATAAGAAAATATCCCACAATATATCATTTTTAAGAACCAAGAGACAGACCATTTATCATTTTTAACCAAGAGACAGACCATTTATCATTTTTAACAAAGAAAGCATACATGAGAACAAGTGTGCGGGTGCGTGATGTAGATGAATGTCATGCAATTTGCCCAACCCAAGTACTTTCAGGATAATATCATGAATTCCACGTCGGGAATTACAGAGTAGACTTGATGGCTCTTGATTACCGAACCTATCCTTACCTCGTTGTGAATAGTAAATGCCTTACCGGGCTTTATGCCATAACTGTTTTACTCAATGGCAATGGCGTGGGGGCCGGCCTTTATCCAATTTTACTCATTCTTATTCCAAGCCGACCAATCCCACCTTAAGAACAAGGATACTCATTTGGTGTCAACCCAAAGTCTAATTAAAGCTAGTGATGAACCCATGGTGCCTAATCCCCCATTTATAATAAAACCTCCAATTTTATTTTCAAATATGACAACTAGGGACGTCCTAGATCCACAACTGCTTAATAATGATCTCCATGTCACCAAACCTAATATGAAAGGTACGAAGGGACTTTGATAACCCAAGATAAAATGTAGGAATACTCATAATGTGCAATATGCTTCTCGTGTGCAATTAATCATAGCATGGCATATATATATAATATGGCATATGGTACAACTTGATAAAGCATCAAGTACAAGCATGCGAAGCATAACCGTAATTTATGTGACATAGAATCGAATTATCGACATGAGTTTATTTCATCAAAAGTATCATTTTCATACACTATTTACTCACCAACTTCATATAAGGTTCACATACTCAAGTTTCATAAGTAACACGCCACTCGTACAGTTAGCCAATTTTTGGTAATTATTTAATTGCTAGTTTTAAATTTGCGATAGTGTTTTGAAGTACTTAGACATAGATTTAATTTTTTATATTTTAACACCATTTAGATAAAAATATTTTCGACAACTTTCATGTTTATCACTAAGGTCATATCCTAAGGCACGGGGGTCATTTATTTTGTTTAAGTAAAAATCGTTCAGCACTTAACTGAGAAAAATACAAAAATTAGGTCTCTATTGGCCACAGTTTTGGGGCATCAATTCATGGGCTATAAGTCTGCCGTTTGGTGAGGTTTTAGTTTACATTGTTGTCTACAAGTTTCATGTTTTGTTCAAGGTAAGTTGTTTGGAAAAAGTTTGAAATTTTGGCCAATTTATAAAAATGGTTCAGTCAGCCTGAAAAGGGTCTGTAGAATGTATTTTTAACAGAGAATGCTCAAAACCTTTGGGGTATCATCCGAGGGTATTTTGGGCTTATTTGTGCTCAGTATTTTGTTTAATATGTTATCTACATTTTTCATGTTTACCACTTTCGGATTTGGCTTCAAAAAGTTTTGGTTTTAGGTCTCACAAAAATGTGTGACAGAGAGGTCTGTCAGTCACTGAACCTTAACAGTGAGTTTGGGTAGTGTTTCGACCTAACAAGACTTCATACTTTTGGCTCATGTTTGGTGGAAAAAAAAGATAAATATGTCATCTACAAGTTTTATATTATGACCCAAGATCGGTTCTTACTCTATCTTAGGGTTTTTAGGTTTGTAATTCAGAGTGGTCAAAATCTGACACTTTTTAGCAAAAATAGCATATCTGGAGTTCTACCCAACGAAATAACTCCAAACCAATTTTGTATGAAATATAACTCAAAACTCTAGGTCTGGACATAAAAATTACTTTATGATCATTTTTCTACAATTAGTTATGATGCTTGAAATTTCGTGGCAGAAAGTAGGTAAGCCCAAAAAATTAGGTTACCTAGGGTTTTAGTTGCTTAGCTCATACGGTGTTCATTTTAGTTGTGGTTTCTTTGCATGCATGCCATAAACCCACATAAACCAAAACTCCAGAACATGTTTAGGCCACAAAACTCAAAATTATACATATGGAAACACATGCAAAGCTTGTTCATACATAAACAGCCTATAAACTACTCCTACGACGCATTTTTGAGTTATTCTTTGTTTTATTTTCTTAGAGTTGATTATAGAGATGGATTGAAGGTTATCTTATGTGAGAATATTAGATGATTTTAGAGAGTTTACTTACCACTTTTGATGCTACAAAAATTGAAGAAGAATGGATCTTGGCTTTAGTGCTTCCCTCTTAATTCCTCCTAACTCCCTCTTCCTTCTTCTCTCATTCTTCTTTGAAAACACTTAGAAAATTTTGAGACCTCTCTCTCACACTCTCTTAGCTGAATGTACATGAAGAAGAATGGGAGCATATGTCTTGTTTTTATAAAAAAAGAAATGTAATAGAGAATTAATTATTACATAATTTTAAATTTTAAATTTTCTTTGATCCTTATTGGTTGCATGGGAGGTGGAATTTATTAAGGACTTACAAAAATCAGATTTGGGGCAGTGGTGCTTTTGGCCATAGCAGATTTTGGGCAGATAAAATTGATTTGGTATTTAATTTGAGTTTTAAATTGTACTTTAGTACTATTTTATGAAAGAAAATGCATAAAATATTAATTTTATGTACTTTTTTAGTGTCTAAACCTATCAAAACTAATTATATTAATGTATTTATAATTAATTTAGTCTTTTTATAATTTATCTTAATTTTGATAGTAATTAATTAAATAAGTGTAGCCTTTTAAGTTAAATTAAGTTAATTTGACTAGAATTAACTTTTTGACTTATTTATTGTGTATAGACTTTAAATAA
>JAOTRH010229460.1:0-10225 GCA_034768845.1 Heliamphora exappendiculata
GTCGAGGGGGCGACAATAGGTTTGAGTGGGAGGTGATAGTTTTTGGGAAAAATAATGATTTTGATGTCGATTTTAGGATGAGACAGTGATTTTCGTTAAGTTGAATGAAGATTTATTTGATGTTAAAATCAAATCTAAATGAAAATTTGTGTAATTTTTAAAATAACATGAGATGTTTTTATTTTTGTCAGAAGCTTCGGGAGGTCAATGTAATTTACCCTAAAATAAAAGAAACAAGGCATACTAAAAATAAAATAAAATACAAACTGCACCCTAAGTTAATTTATTGTTGAATTGTACCTATTCCACAATATGTTTAACCAAAAAACTCATTAATTTTCTTTGAACTTTTTTCAAGAAGAAAAATGGCTTTATACATTTCATACACTTTAACTTTTTTTAAGAATAAAATAACTATAATAATATCAATTTAACAAATGAATCCTATTTTAAAAGCATAAAAAAAACTCAGGTAAGAACATATCAGACGTTTCAATAAAAAACAAAAAAATAAAAAATTATGTAAACAAATTGTTTCAAATAATCTAACTTTTTTTTAAAAAAAACTCAAACCTCTTAAAAACCAAACTTACTAAATATACATAAACTATATCGATTTATTCAACGATTTTTGTTATTTGTAAGAAAAAACACTAAAATAAAACTTATTAAAAGTTAAATTTCTTAAACTTTTAAAATTGCTATTAGCGTATAAATAGAAGCAGAAACAGTAGAAAAAAATTCTGATACAGATTTTAAAAGAAGAAAAATTAAAAATGACAAACAGAAGTTTTAACAAATACTCCCAAGTCTATCTAAAACGATATATATCATTTAATTCACTTTAAGCATGGTCGCATTCAAAATTTTCGTAATAATCCCAACTCCAAACTCGAATCCTGTGCAATACAATTTTGGTGTACTACATCATTCAATAAATTAAAAAAAAAAACAAAAACTAAATCAAGGAACAAAATGACAAACTGCTAAATTTATGTCCCCAATTTCTAATTAAATTTGTGACATCTAAATTTGAGATGAAAATTGTTGGAAGAAATATCACGCCACAAGATAAATGCTCGGTGATCTAAAAAGTATATTTTTATTAACTTTTAAAACTACAATAAACAAAATTTACAAAGAACGAAATTGCAGAAATAATATGAACAGAATATGCAAACCGAGTCCTGCAAACGCAGTTTTCTTAAGAATGATTCACTGCCTACCGAGAGTGTTGTAGGTTTTCTACCGGCGTTACTTTCCCAGGATAAAATAGTTGACCCGAACGTTGAAACACCACCAAAGATCAGCTCTGAACATACCTCATCTGTCTTTCTCTCTCTCACAACAGACTATCAGAATTTGTATATCTCTTTCTTCTCTCACTTACCTTCTATTCTCTGTGTGTTCGCAGAATACTTGCAGGAGCCTCTTATATAGAATTTCCTTCCATAGAGAGTTATACTAGAATTGAATTGGCAATTAAATGGCCAATTCAATTGTCAATTGAATTCTGGTATTGAATCGAATTAAATTACCTGAATTCAATTGCTAATTGAATGGCCAATTCAATTGCTAATTGAATTCACAAAAATAAAACCAATTGAATTCAGAAATTCCAACAAAAATTGCTAAAAAAAGAAAAAGAAAAAGGAACAGAAAATTTTCTTTTCCTTCCTCTTCTCATATGGAAAATGACATATATGCCCAAACTAAGGATCAAACTTCTTGTATTGTGCCATACCACATGTTAATGGTACAAATATGAAGGAGGTTGGATATTGATCATGCATACCTGGAGCCCACGTAAAGTATAGTACGGCATTATTAGAACTCTTGGTCATCATTCTTTACCTCGTATAAGGTTGCTCATGGTCGGCTTGAGCAAGACATGCTATCAGTAAGGACATGGTCGATTTGAGTAGAACATGCTAAGCTGATGCTAAGCTGAGCAGGACATGCTAAGTTTGAGCAGGACGTGCTTAGCTTGAGCAGGATATGCTAGGCCTAAGAAGGACGTGCTAGGCCTGAGCATGACATGATAGGCATGAGTAGGTCGAGCTATAGAAGAGGTAGTCAAGCACTAGAGGACGACGGCTATAAGGTTACTCATGGTCGTCCTGAGCAGGACATGCTGCGACCTGAGTAACACATGAAATCAGCCTGAGCAGGCCGAGTCCTAAAAAAGGTGGTCGAGTAACAGGTGTTAAAAGGCCTCAAAAGCTGAGCTCGAGGCATAATATATGGGTATCTGTGCTCGTGATACGCTTATCAAGAGTTAGTACTCATGATAAGAGGACAGTAGCAGTTAAACCAATCTTAGAGTCTAAGTGTAAGGGAAGATTGACCTACCCCAAATAGGGACTAGAGGCATGTAGGCCACTTGACATGACAAAGAGAACTTGTAAAAAGACATGAAGGGTGATAGTTGTGACAAGTCACTAATTGGATGACAGTTATATCCTGATTAGAGAAAGGATAGCCCAACCAGCTCGGGTCGAGTCAAGCAAACCAAAGACGAGTATATTTTCTACTATAAATAGCCAGCAAACCGAATGCAAATGTATGCACTCTATTTTTACAAGTAGAAACTCTACCAAATTGTTCTCTTAAGCTTTTTTTCTTTATAATTTTGCCTAACTTTATTATCGGAGGACCCACCGGTAATGTCACTAGCGGGTATCTCACCCCTTTTTTGTACAGACATACGTGGACGCGTCCTGTACTATTCAGCCAATTTGGACGGGTACTATAGATTCCTAACTTAATTCTCTACAAAATAGAATAATAGATGGTGAAAAGTTCCTACTACCCTTTGTAGCCTCATCTGATGGCAAACAGAGAATGCCAACAGAGTATGGCAATGGGGTAGGGCGAAATTGAAAATGAAAATATAGTACATTTTTATTTCTTATTTAATATGTGCAAAAATTTTTAAAAAGAAATAGAAATTTAGTAAGGGCTGAGCTGGAGTAAAGATATATTGAGGTAAGTAGTTTAGAAATTTTAAATAGGTCATACAAATAAAAATTATAAATTATATGATAAATAAAATATAACAGTTGATGAATCACAAAACTTTAAAACATTCTTCAAAAAATCGGCTAAACGTCTAAAAAGAAAAATAGACATAGAAAGTTGGATATAAATACAATTTGTTTATCTTTTGGTCTATTATATTTTTAATATATATATATATATATATATATATATATATATGTGTGTGTACACGCGCGCGCGTGTTTTTATAAATATAAAAGTATTCATTTTGTGTGATCGAAAACAAAATAGTTTAAAACAAGATAGAAGAAAAAAATACTATTCACACCTTATTTGTTATTAAGGACTAGAGTGTAAACCGAGTAGAAAAAACAAATATTGTTTTGCCATTCTATTTATTATCTAGGGAAAAAAATTTAGTACATAGGTTCATGCAAGGATTCACCCAACCTGGCCGAATCCAACTCCAAAATATAAAAGTTACCTGGTGAGATATTTCATAGGTACATTTAAGTGAGAAGGGGATCCATCTTTCATTAACTTGTGTTTGGATTAATATTTTAAGTTTTTTGATTTTTTGGGTTAAAAAATAAATATAAAAAAATTAATTAATAATGCTAAAAAAATAAATTTTTTAAGAGATTTGTAAATAAAAATACCTTTAAAAAAAAACTAGACCAAACAATAGAGTAACAAACTCAAATTTTGGTTGAATTATGAGTTAGGCAATTTAAGTTCTGCCAACTCAATCTATTCGAGAAATATAACAATTTTAAGGCTCCAGCCAAATCCTAGAAGTAATATTGGTGTCGTTTGGAATTATTAAAATTAGTAATTTATAAATTATAACTTAAAATAAAAATTATAAGTGTCTATAAAAATTATACCTTATAATTGAAATAGGAAAAAAAATAATTATAAATTATAGCAGAAGTTGTAAGTATTTAAAAAAACTTGTAATTTATAGTTAAAATTAGTAGTAAAAAATTAAAAACTACTACCAATAATTTTGACAAACACTCCAATTAGTTTATTTTTATTCTCTTTCCTTCCTAGGAAAAAAAAATCCTACACCTTGTTTAGATATCAATAAGAGTAAAGAAAAGAAATTATTATCTTTTCTCTCCTAAAGTTATAACAGAAAAGAAATGATAACGAAAAATGATTATGTTTTCTTTCTTTTTTTGTTTGAATTAATAAGAAAATAATAATAATTACTCTCATACTCTTGTTTAAATAGACTTTATAAAAATAAAAAAAAACTGTGTTAGTTATTTTACCAAAATAACTTTTGCCTCACCATTACTTTTTTATTTTTTATTTATTTTTAAATGGGCAATTTAGATAATATCAAAAGTAACTAATTATCTAGATTTTTTTCTCTCTAAATCTCTCCAATTTGTATAGATTTAAAAAGAGGAATTTAAGATGATAAGTATTTCTCTCTATTTTTTTCCAATTCTCTTTATTTCTTTCCTCTTTGACAAACAAGCACGTGGTGATTAAAAGAGAGAATTACATACCTCTCTCTCTCTCTCTCTCTCTCTCTCTCTCTCTCCACAACTCACCACATACTCACTTTCTTGACCTAACAATTCTCCATGGCTCACCACATACTCACCTTCATGACCTAACAATTCAAAAATGGCCTTAATTATGCTTGAGTTATGGTTTATAAGTCGAAGTTGAGACTTCTTAATTCAATTCAATTAAAGTTTCTCGTCTTAACCTTTTCTTTTTTTGGCATTATCGAAGTTTTTATAGGATTTAATGCGTTTGTGCCATATAGTATTATCGTATCCTTTAAGTAATCTTCAATCATATCACATACAAAAAAAAATATTAGCAATAATCTAAATAACCATATGTCATAAATCTGAAGAAAAATATCGTAATTACAAAGAAAGTTTTATACATTTAACATTTGAGATACATTTTTGCACAAAATTAGCATAGCAATTAATTAATATGCACCTAAAATGTGTGTTTAGATGAATACACAAACCTAATAATCCTTGTTACTGAAGTGTTTGGTGGGATTTTTTTGCATACATGGGAAGGAGGGGTTGGTGGACACTTCTTACAGATCATCACGTGCCGGACACTATTTCTTTTAGGTAGAGTCTTTATTTTTTTTAGGTAGAGTTATGAACTGCATGTGTGCATCTGCAAGGGAGTAAGCTGGTAGAAAATCAATAAGTACATATATATTGTGGGAGCTTACCCTGCTGTGAGGCTAATCACTGGGGTGTTATGAGGATAATTATTTTTATTTAAAATCGTAAAATTTAATCGAAATCATTTATTATGTTGAATTAATTGTGTAGATAATCCCTACAAAAAATTAGGTAAATCAAAAATTGTTAACCATGTGATGAAGATATATTTGTTTGACAGCTTAATCTCAAAATATTATAAGTCAATTATTTTTTTTCAAAATAAACATATTCTGATCAGATCGATAGTAATATCCGATTGACATGAACTTATTTCGAGAATTACCTACTCAACGAGTTAAATATAATGAACGATTCCGATTAAATTTTAAAATTTCGAATAAAAAAATACACTACACCACTCCTACTATGATTTAACTCACAGCTAGCTCCACAACTCCTATATATAATGATGCATAAAATAATATATAAATGTGTATCAGCGTTGTATTAGTAAATAAAATAAGTAAAATTTACGATACATTATTTTTTATGGTGACATATTATGCAGTGCTTCATGCATGGTACGTGGCATTGTTGATGAAACAATAACTGATAAATTTCTCTTCCTCTTCATTTAAAAAAAAAAGATTGAGAAAGCTCCCTTTTTATTTTATATGGTCTACGATAGACATTGATGATTTGAACGTCTAATGTTTGTAAAAAATTCTGGAGCACATGAATTAAATAAAAAAATTAAGGATAAATTACACTAATTCCTCCTAAGATTTCTGACAAAAACACTGACTATTCTTGTAGTTTCAAAAATTACACTAGCACCCCCTCAAATTTAATTTTAACATCAAATCAACCCAAATCCGTTGAAATTAACAGAATTCATCCTAAAACCACCCTTAATACCACCCTAGTCCGAAACTATCCTCAACCCACCTGAAAACCACCCTCCCAAACCACCCCCAAAGCCACTCCCAAATCACCCCCAAACCCCCTCTCTCTCTCTCTCTCTGCCATTTCTCTCTCTCTCTCTCTCTCCTCTATGCAATCTCTCTCTCTCCCTCACTTCCTCCTTCTGCTCTCTCCCAAACCGCCACCGCCATACCCCCAAACCCTTTTTCCAAACTCTTCTCCCGCCACCGCCACACCTCCAAACCTCTGATTTGCCGCCGCCTCCACACCCCAAAACGTCCGCCGCTATCGCTACACCCCAAAACCCTTCTTCTGCCACCGCCACACCCCAAAACCCTTCTTCTGCCACCGCCACACCCCAAAACCACCGTCGACCCCCCACATCGCCGCGAGAGAGAGATAGACAGCAGAGGGAGAGGGAGGGCAGAGAGCAGAGAGCAAGATAAAAAGAGACGGTGGTAGGCAGCGGTGTGGGGGTCGGCGGTCGACAGGGTTGGTGTGGGGGTTGACGGCATTGACGTCTGTCACCTCTCTCTCTCTCTCTGTAACATATATATATATATATAAGGGTTTGGGGGTGTGGCGGTGGCAGTGGATGTCACCCACTTTCATCCTCATCATCGTCGCCGTTCATCAGCTTCACGCAATCAATCTTCCTCTTCCCCTTTCCCTCATCACGCACTATTGATTCGTACAGTTCCGAAGGCAAAATGGTAAACATAGTCCCGGAATCCACCACCATCCCACCGTTCCCGGCGCTATGAACCCTTTTTAAGCTCTCCAGCGCCGCAACTCTCCGCTTTTCGACCGACACCGCTTCGAGTCCGACACTATAAAAATACGGGTATTTTAGATTATCGAGTATCGGCGTGTACGCGAACTCAGCCTGAAAGTCACCCAATTGCTTCTCCTTCTCGTTGAGTGAGTATCGACCAAGAATGAGTGGACTCGGGCGACGAACTGGGTTTGGGGGTGTGGCGGTGGCGGTGGCGGTGGCGGTAGACTAGAGATTTGGGGGTGTGGCGGTGGCGGGAGAAGAGTTTGAGGGTGTTGTGGCGACAGACCAGAGATTTGGGGGTGTGGCAGTGGCGGGAGAAGGGTTTGAGGGTGTGGCGGTTTGGGAAAGAGCAGAGGGAAGAAGAGAGAGAGAGATGGCATAGAGGAGAGAGAGAGAGAGATAGAGAGAGAGAGAGAAACGGCAGAGAGAGAGAGGGTGATTTTGGGTGGTGGTTTTCAGGTAGGTTAGAGGTGGTTTCGGGGGTGATTTTGGGTTAGAGGTGGTATTGAGGGTGATTTTGAGATGAATTCTGTTGATTTCAACATAATTTGGCTAATATGATGTTAAAATCAAATCTGATGGGGTGTTAGAGCAATTTTTGAAACCACATGGGTGGTCAGTGTTTTTGTCAGAAATCTCATGAGAAATTAGTGCAATTTACCCAAAAATTAAATTTATTAAATATTTGTAAAATCACATCAATCATCACATGATGAAAACAAAAAATATAATTTTAAATTTATAAGTATATTTTTTTTTTTACTATCAACGTGATCTAACTATATAGTTATTAATTTTAGTTAACTTAATATTTTTATAGGAATGATTTTTTTATAGTATTATAAATTGTTCAAATTATTGAGACGAACTTACCTAAATATTATAAAAAAGAAATAAAAGTCTTCCCATTTATTTGTGGAATGAGGACCATTGGCACGGTAAATTTAATTTCTTTTTCAATTGTTTCTGAATCTAATTAAAGAAAGATGTGCTGACGTGACTTTTAAAATTGGTATTAATCAAATAATACAAATCCTCATTTCAATTGACAACCGTAATTTGTACTATTTCATAAAAGAGAGCACCAATTTAGCGTCTCTTTTATAATAAAATTGTATTATTTTTATATTTTTAAAATGTTTTATAAATTTAAAAAAATATTAAAATAACTAATAATTTATATTAACTAATTCGGTTATTAATAAATTTTAAAAAAAATTCTTTACAATTTTATTAACAAATTAATTATTAAAAAATACGATTTGTACATTCATAGATAGTGACTAGTCATACATTAATTTTGTTCGGGCAAATAAGCAAATAATTATTTGCTTAATAAATTTAGTTTATTTTTTATTTTATTAAATATTTTTTATTTTTTAGTTAAATAATTATATTTTTTAATTCCTCCCATCAAAATTAGCTTTGAAAGTAAATGAAAAAACCGGTTGTAGACTGATTTGTACTAATTAATTTAATTAAACAATCTAAACGCCGCAAATAAAGCTAAATAAACAAGCACACAAGCAAAAAGGTAAAGTAATCACAATCACACATGAGACGGAGATTTTTACATAAAAAAACTTTTAAACTGGGTAAAAATCACAAAATCGCTCCGGATCTAAGCAATTAAACACTATGTCAAGCGTTGGTTACAAAGAAATCTTACAACCCCGATATTGGACCAACAACCAATAGTAGTAAGCCTATTTTTGTCGAATCCACGTGCATCAACTCCGTACTTGACTGCCGTTGAAACCCACAACTGGATTTCAATGCTGACAGAATCTTCCACCAGACTTCAACACTTGATAATCTTCTTAAGCGATTTCACGAACATGAACAAATCGTTGAAAGTTTGAATCATTAATAATTGAGTTGACTGCACGAAAGTTAAATATTCATCAAGTTGTAGACTAGATTGCAAGTATGTTAAATAACCTTAGAAACTCTCTAATAACTAAAAATTATAACAATAATAATGGAGGCTCATAAAAATAAAATTCTACTTGCCTATTTATAACATACATCGAAAAACTTACCTACCAAAACTTAAAATATGCTCTAACGCGTACATAACCGTTCGATCGATCTTTTTACCGATCGATCGGTTAAGTCTTGTTCTTTATAACTTTTTGCAAACTTCTGAGATACCAAGCGCGGAACTTGACCGCTCGATCGGTCTGTCGAGCGGTCTGACATTGCTTGTAATTTTTTGACGTTTTCTGTTCTTTTTTCGTAGCACTGCAATATATATTAAATCATAACTCCAAAAAATTAAGTGTTAAAATATCAAAGAATTGAATATTGATAATTTGAATAATCATTTGTCATAGATTTGTCAAACAACAACCGAATATTACCAAGGGTAAAATTCCTAACAGTAAATTTTTTTATCAAAATGTTAAAATTTTTTAAAAAAGACAAAAATAAATCAAAATAAACTAATAAGTCAAATTTTATATTACTTATTTTTGTTTTTAATATGCTTTTTTTATTTTTTAATCAAGAAATTTTACTTTTCTGATTTATCTCATGGAGATAATTCAAAAAAATAAATAAAAAATAATTAAAAAATGAAACAAATTCAGAAAAAAATTTGAAGAAATTAGTCCAAACAGGACCTTTGTTTCAATAAATGAACAAACGGTACGTTTGTCCACTAGGATTTAATGTGGGATTGACTTCTTCACATGATTGAGAGCAAAATTGGTGAGTGAAGTAAATGCAGTAGTTGAGACTAAATAGAGTCTTGTTTGATGTATTATTTGGGCTATGATTTTAGAGTTAAGCATTGGAAAATAATTTTATATAGTCTTTTATTTGGTTTTTCAAGTTAAAATGGGATTGAACTATTCTCCTAACGGTTCTAATTATAAGAATTTTTTGATCTCAGAACTATTATTATTCCACCGGTGACTTTAGAAGTTTGGGAATTATTACTATTTTATTTTTTATCAATTGCATAATAATTTAATTAAAATCATATCAGATTAAACAATGTATTATTTATTTTTATAATTTTTTATTTTCAATTAAACATCTTTCGTTACAAAAAAATATTATACTAATAATTTAATCTATAATAGTTTAATTACTAATAATTCGAGCATAATAATTATTCCATAAAAATAAAAAATATTTGAGAATTAGTTTTTTTTTTTTAGATCTGATAAGAGATTTAGTCTCACCAGATTTATTTTTTTGGTTTTAGTTCATCATAAATAAAGATAAAATTTTATGTCTAAATTGTCCATATTTAAGATATAAAATTATTTCTTTTTTTTTTAATATTTTAAGTTTAAAATCATCATAATATCTGAATATGAGATATGATTTGTATCCTACCAATACGGGGTGGGGG